>MU382671.1:0-279752 GCA_022495115.1 Xylaria castorea
TAAAAAAGTTTTTTTATATAAAAGCTTTAGCTTAAGCTTTTTTTATAGTTAAAACTTTTGCTGCTTTAATGTTTTAAAAAATACTTTAATATTTTATACTATATTTGTTAGTAGGCTATATTCTTAAGAATACAGGGTCCGTACGGCCCGGAGGGTCGTACGTAAAAGGGGTGGTAGGGAGTCCAATTCTATTAACTAAACTGCTACAAAGGTCTAAGTCGAAGGGGGCAATTGGCAGGGCTAATTGCCTGGCTATATACAGGTAGGTTAGGTGACTAGGTGGATCCTAGACTTTCCATAGGGTTTTATAGGGTTCTACAGGCTTCCGTGGCTTGCGCCCGGAAGCATGTGGCTATTCGTACAAATATTGTTCCAACACTGGCTGTTTTTTATCTTTCGTACGAATAGCCTCGTATATCCATCAACTAGTTTTTGCGTATGCCTCGAATATTAGGCCACCCAGGAGGGAAGGGGTAGAATAAGGCGCGCGGAAGCTTCCAAATAGGGTCAAAAATAAAGCAGTATTGCCTACTTCGTACAAGGGATCAGGTCGTACGATGTATCAACAAAGCTTCGTACGATTGATCGGATCGTACAGCTTATGCGATTGAAAAGAATGCCGAGGCTTAAGTGCCCAAAGGGTCGTAGGGCCTAAAAGGGTCGTAGGTCCCAAGGGGTCGTATGTATCGTACGACCAAAGGGTGTTATAGGTTTCGTACGACCAAAGGGTGCCTAAGGGGTTGTGGCCAAAGGGGTTGTGGCTAAAGGGGTCGTGGCTTTCGTACGACCAAAGAGGTAGGTGTACGAAGGGAGGAGGGTTAATGGTTTGGAGGCTTCGGTATATCGGCAAAAGGTGCTAGCTTTCGGTACGAAGCCCTTCGTCCGAAAGGGTCGTACGAGGTTGAACAGTATTACATAAGCTCCTTTATGCAACTACTAGGCTTTTTTGTTGTTCATCGTCCCTAATAACTTTTGGCTTAAAAAGTTCGGTTTTGTACAAAAAGTTTTTAGGTCGAGGGATAACGGGTATTTAGGTCTTTGTACAAAGGGCTACACCTAGCAAAAAAGCGCGGGCTAGGTGTAAGACAAAGAAGGGTTAAAGGGTTTTCGTACAAAGGCTACACTTAGTAGAAGGCGCGGGCTAAGTGTAGGTCGAAGGAGGTTTAGCACGATTGCATGCTATTGATTAAACTTTCGTATAAAAGCCAAGCTAAAGTACGATTATAAAATTAATTTTTTGAGCTTGTTGGGCTACCTATAGGACTTAAGTATGTAATATAGAACACGCAGCCCGTACGTTTAATGTTAAAATTCCGTCATTTACCTTGCTAATCTGCCGCTTGCTAGCTGTCGCTAGTTAATAACTAATTAGTATTAATAAGCTATATTTTTAAGAATATAAAGTTCGTATAGCCCGGAGGGTTATACGTAAAAAGGGTAGTAAAAAGTTTAATTTTATTTATTAAACTGCTATAAAAGTTTAAGTTAAAAAAGGTAATTAGCAGGGCTAATTGCTTAGCTATATATAAGTAAGTTAAATAACTAAGTAGATCTTAAACTTTTTATAAGGTTCTATAGGGTTTTATAAGCTTCCGTGGCTTGCGCCCGGAAGCATATAGCTATTCGTACAAATATTGTTCTAACAATATTAGCTTTTAAAAAAAAAATTGTTTGCAAAAGTTTTTTTGTTTTAAATATAAATATTTTTTTTAGTTATATAATAAATATAAATAGCGTTTATTAAAAATTAAATAGCTTTATTGCTTATATTTAATTTTTAAATATTATCCGAATTATTATTATATAAAGCTTTTAAAAAGCTTTTATAGTTTAAAATAAATATATTGTACTTTTTATACAAAAATGTTAATTAGTTTAATGTTTTATAAACAAATATATATTACGTTTTAGCTTACGTTTTTTTTTGCTATATATAATTAATAAACTAACATTTGTTTTTTTTATAAATAAAGCATTTTTTTTTAAATTTGTTATATAATTTTTAAAACTTTTAGCTTTTATACTTTTTATTGTTATATAACTTTTTTAAATAGTTAATATTATATTGTTTATTTATAAAGTATGCTTTATTTATATAAAACTAGTTTGTTTTTTAGTTTATAAAAATTTATAGTATTACTTTAAAGTTTAAAAATAAAGCTTTATACGTAAGTTTTATGTTTATAAAAACAGTTTTTAGTTAAAATATTTTAAAACATGCTTATATAACAGCTATATAAAAAATATTTTATTTTTATAGCTAAGTTTTAACATATATTAAATAAGTTAAAGCTTGTTAAAAAGTTTTTTTAATACTTTTAACATTAGTTTATTAAAATTGTTTTATTTTATTTATATAAAACTTATAATTATTTAATTAGCAAAATATTGTTTATAATTTATTTTTATATTAAAATATATATTTAATATTATATATATTTTATTTTATTTTTATATAAGTTTAATATAATTAATATAATGTTATTTAGCTTAACTTTTTAATATAATTAAAAATATTGTATAATATTGTTTTTTTATAATTTTAAGTTAATAATAAGTTAAAATAAAAATGTAAGCTTTATTATATAATATATTATACAACTTTTTATTATAGTTTTAATTTAATTATTATATTTTATTAAAAATACTAAATAAATTTAAGTTAAAATTGCTGTTTTATATAATACGTATAAAAAGCAGTTAATAAATAAAATTTTTATATAATAATAAAATAAAAATTTAATATATTTTTATATAAAAATTTTTTATAGTATTTTTAGTTAAAGCTTTTGTTTTAAAAATATTAAAACATATATTTAATATAGTTTGTTCGTACAAAAAAAATATAAAAGTTAAAACGTTATATATAAATAAAACAAAGTTTAAAACATTTAAAATGTTTTATTATATAAAAAACAATATAAATTGTTTAATTAAAAAAATAGCAAAGTTTATACTATTGTTAACGTTTATTATATAAGCTAAATTTTTATTATATAAACGTTTTAGCAATTATATAGTTTTATTACGTTTAATTATAACAATAAGCTTTTTTTTAAATAAACAAACAATATATAAAAATTAATATATTGTTTATTTTTAAAAGTTAACTTTATAAAACTATATAATTTGTTGTTTTTTAATTTTTATTTATACGTATTTATATAAACATTGTTTAAAGTACGTAATTATTTTTTTTAAAATTAAGTAGTTCTATAAAATTAATAAAAATGTTTTAATATTTTTTGTTAGTTTTTTTTTTTTAAATTTTAGCAAGTATATTTATACTAATATTTATTTTTTTATATATAAAAGTAAAATCTTTTACGTTTAATAATAATGCTGTTGCTATAGTTATTAAAAAATATAAATATAACTTACTGTTTTTTTTAATTAGTTATATAAAAATAAATTAAGTTAATATAGTTAACAATTAAACAAATATATTTTAGTTTTATATTATATAAATTAAGTTAATATAGTTAACAGTTAAGCAAATATGTTTTAGTTTTAAATTGTATAAAGAATTAACGTTAATACGTTTGTTTTAGTTTATATTAAAATTTACTAAATTTTTTTCTTTTGTATAAACTGTTCTAAAAAATAGTACAAAAACTATTTTTTTAACAATAAACTTTTGTTTTTTTACTTTGTTAATTTATAATCGCTAATATAACTATTAATTAATATTAATAGCTTTTGCTTTTATACGTATATACTTATATAAAAATAAAAATAAACTTATTGTTTATTATATTTATTTATATTTTTTTAAAAAGTAAAAAAGCAAGCTAGTTTTGCTTATATAAAAGGAAACTATATAAGTAAATAATAGTTTATGCGCAGTTTATGCGTAACTTCTTATTTTATTTATATAACAAATAAAACTACTAGTTATACGTAAGTTATACTTGCGTATAAGCAATACTGCTAATTTAACAATAATAATTTTTTATATAATTAATTAAAATAGTTAAAAATATAACATAAAATAAGTTTTTTATAATTTTTAACTTTTAATAAAAATTAATAAACTATTATACTTTATTATAAAATAAATTATATAACTTTTTAAAATAAATTTTTTTTTTTTGTTAAGTTTATAAAAATATTTAATATTTAGCTAACAAAATAATTTTATTTTAAATATTATATAAAAGTAAAATTTAAATTTAAAATATAAACATTTTTATATTTAATATTATATAAAACATTAGTTGCTTAAAAGTTTTTAAAAAGTATTATAAAACTAAATATTTTTTTATATATTAAAAATATAATATACTTTTAAGTTATACTAAATTATAAGTTAATATAAGCAATAAATAGCGTTTAATAAATAAAATTATTTTTTAAAAATATATTTATAGCTTTTTAAAATTGTTTAACAATATATTGTTTTAAGTTAAACATTTTTTTTAACTTTATATACAAAAGTTTTTTTAACTTTATATATAAAAGTTTTTTTAAAATTATAATTTAGTTTTAAAAGTAAATATAATAAAGCTATTTTATTATATAAATAAATTATTATAAGTTTAACTAAAAGATTGTTAGCTTAAAGTAAAAAAAAAAGCTATTATATAAGTTTTTCTTTTTTTAAAAAAGCAAATAATATATAAAATCCTTATATAAAAAATTAAAGTTTATACGTTAAAACAAAATTTTTTTTTATAAGTTATATAATATAGTTTTTTTTAAAGCATAGTTTAAGTTTTTTGTTTAAAACACTTTTTATATAAAAAAATATTATAAATTTTTATAATAATTTTGTTATTAATTATTTATAACATTTATACTTCAGCTAATTTAAAGTTTTTTGTTAGTATTTTTTATAAATTTTTTAGTTTATATAAGCTTTAATTATATTTAATATATAAATATATAGCTTATATATTTACTTTTTTTTAAATTGTTGTTTTAAAGTTATATAAAATATTATTATATATATAAAGTTTTATTATTTTTTATACAATAAATAAAAAAATACTAGTATAATTAACAATTTCTTTTACTATAAACTTATATAAAATATTAATAAAAAAAATTAAAAGCTATTGTTTAAAAGCTTTAACATTTTAATAAATTTGCTTTTAATAACTTTTATACAAATAGTTAACGTTAAACATAGTTATAAGTAAAAAAAAGTTTAATTGTTTAATAAACTTTTATATAGTTTATATAATAATATTTAAAGTTTTTATTGGTTAATAAACTTTTGCGTAGTTTATACAATAATATTAAAAGTAATATAATTGTACGCTATTAGTTAAACTTTTATATAAAAGTTAAGCTAAAGTATAATTATAAAACTAATTTTTTTAGCTTATTAAATGTTTTATAAAGCTAAAGTATACAATATAAAACATGTAGCCCGTACGTTTAATGTTAAAATTCCGTTTTTACTTTTGTTAATTTATGTTTTTTAGCTAAAACATTAATTAGTGTTAAATAGCTAAAAGTATAATATTATATATAAATAAAACATATAAAATAAATAACTTATATATTAATCTTATTTTTTACTAAAAGAAAAAGCAAAACTTTTATATATAAGATTTTTTGCTTAAGCAAAAAATTTTGCGTACATGTATTACTTACTTAATTAAGCTAACAAGTTATTTAAGCAGTTATGCAAAAAGTTTTACACACAATTAACATTAATGTTTTAACACTTATAATTTTATTAAATAAGCTATTAGTTAATTAACTAATTATAAGCTAAAAATAAAGTTATTTATTAAATAGCTAAAATAAAACAACATTAGTTAAGCTTAAACAAAATAAAGTTTAAAATAATAGCGTTAAAAAAAGCAAAAGCAATTTATTTATTTAACGTTAAACATATAGTTAATTATTAATGTTTAAAGCTAAAAAAACAATAAGTAATAAAGTTAACAAACGTTAATTATAACTTAATATTTAAAAGCAAAAAAACAATTAAAAGTTAAAATAGTTAAACTAAATAGTTATTTAAATTAAATTATATTTATAACATTATTAATGTTTTTAAAATAAAACATTATAAAAAATAAAAGCTTTATTAAACGTATAATAATAATATATTTTTAAATTAATTAGCTTTAATTATAAAGCAAATAAGTTTATTATAATTAAATATATTATAAAGCATACTTTAATTTTAAACTAATTAAAAAGTTATATATTTATAAAATTATATGTTTATATTAATTTTTTATATGTTTTTATTAACTTTTTATTTTATTATATACTTTATTTTATTATATTTTTATTATTTTTAACATAAACGTTTTTAAAAAAGTTTATTTAACATTATAACTAATAATTTATTTTTTAATCTTATAAACATAAGCTTAATATTACTTTATATTACTTTAATATAACTAATAGTTTATTATAATTTAATTAATAATAATGCTTAAGTTTTTTAAAGATGTTAAAAATTATGCCGGAATTAAAAGGTTTTAATATACACTAGTATAATATTAAGAACGGCGATTTAGCTGCGCTAGCGGATTTTACAGTAAATCTTAATAGAAGCAGCTAATCATATTTCTTACGTCTTAAAACATGCAGTTTACGTGGTTTGTATGTCCTTGATAACGACTTTCTCGAGTTTTTTAAGGCCGTCCACCCGGTAGCGCTGATAATGACCGATATCTGGCTGGTCTCGAGGACCTGGACTTCTATTTTTAAATATTTAACTTTCTCGGATTTGCCGGTCACGTATTACCACCTTGATGATATTCGTGAGAGCAATAGCCTAGTGTATTTCGACGTACTAGGTGCATCAAAATTCCCGTATCTTGGTGTTACAATGGGGCCGAGTACACTCACAAGGCAAGCAAATGAAGTAAAAAAAGTCATCCGATATGGCACTACCCCGAGAAGACCCCTCGGGTCTAGCGTAAAGATGCGTTAGTGGAAGAGCAAGATTTTTGAGTTTGGCCTGCCTAAGGAGTAACTCTAAAGCAAAATTGGTACACAACCATTTTAAATTTATAGCAAAGAACAAATATTAGGACAAAGAATGATTAAGACAACGATCTAACATAGCGCTAGTTTTAAACCTTTAGGTATTACAATGATACAAAATATTAATAGTAATAATTTATTAGTGGTATTTATGAGAAAGTGTTTGAAGTCTAATGGCGGCGGGTAGCTTAGCGGAATTTGTTCTTTGCTCTTCGGCGGCGCACAAAGTCGGTCCAGCTGCTGCTGCGCTCCCAGTTATTCAGCGTTAAGATTTGCAATGACTAACATGTAAGCGTGCTAATGTACCGCTTAATCGCGGCAAAGATAGCCTGGGGCGTAATGATTGTGGTGTTTAACGGCGGCTTCTATGCGTCCTTTTTTCAAATTGGCGAGTTGTTAGGTCCTTTATTCGTGGGGTTCTCTAATAAAAACTACTCGAAGAGCTATAATAACCCGATCGTAAGCTTGTGGATAGTTTAAAGGTGCTAATATGCTTCCTAGTAAATTATTAATCCTATAAATCCTGTAAAAAAAGTCGTGAATTAGACCGTGATTAAGAATGTGCTCGAGATTGATACTATCGACTGGGGTTTTATTGGTTGGCTAAGTAAAGGGGGGAATCTTATCTGTCGCCATCCTCGAATTCGTCCTCCCCCCCCCCCCCCAAAAAAACTCCCCTTCTACGATCCAGCCTGTGGCTTTGACGTGTGACCACCAGCAAGTGTTTATTGCCTACCTCAACCACATGATTCCTGAAAATACCACGAACCCGCATATTTTACTCAGAGCGCCTGGGTCATAGAGTTCCAAGTGGCGTTAAATATAGGCCCACCCGATCATAGCTACGCCATTGTTCCCAAGGCAGTCATCAACCGCATCTTCGGCAGCTCAAGCAGTTCTAACCCATCCTCATCCCCAGACACAGTCCATTCTCTCTCCAGATACCTACATATAGCAAGCCCCTCAGTGCAAGACTGTTTCCAGAGCCACCAGAGCCTCCGATCACAAATCTTCGCATACCAGTACAGGAGCAGCAGCATCGCTTTCTTATCTTTGTTAATCAACAAGTCCCGGAACGGCGCTTCGAGAGTTCTGATGAAGCAGATGTGCACTAGGAAATTTTCTTGGTCCAGATCGAGCATGAATAATTCGGCGGCCAATTTGGCGGTTGCGTAATAGGGGTTGTTATTTATATTGTTGACCTCCTCACTCCGCGCTTCACTAGCATTCTTCTCTCGGCGGCAGTAAAGGCCGTCAGCATCGGTATTGCTGTCATTAAGCGTGGAAGAAAGGGAGGTAGGGCGTGAGGACGAAAGTCCGAAGAATCTTTCAAACCCTCTGGGCAGCCCCTTAGCCCAACGTTCTTTCGACTTCATAGTCGTCATACCTAGCCCCGTCACCCAGGAACATAGATCACGCATCTCATGTGCCGGTAGAAAGAACGCAGAATCTGCTCTCATCG
This sequence comes from Xylaria castorea, assembly GCA_022495115.1. Classification (NCBI taxonomy): domain Eukaryota; kingdom Fungi; phylum Ascomycota; class Sordariomycetes; order Xylariales; family Xylariaceae; genus Xylaria; species Xylaria castorea. The sequence goes on from MU382671.1 coordinate 8,420, forward strand.
GGTCCGTCAGTTCCGCAACGAGCATCTGCCCATCGCACAATGTGAACCACGAGAGATCAGCAGGCGACGGCGGGCGAAGCGGCCAAGCTTCCTCCGGTGACCGAGCCTCCACGTATGCCAAAGCACTGATGCTTATCAGGCTTGCTGATACCCAAAGCATGTCGCGTTCACACGGTACGATGGGTTTGTTGAGATATCGCCGCATGGAAGAGACGGCGTGATACCAGTGGTACGCGAGCGAGAATCTCCTTCTGCTTTCAAAGGGGGCAACGGCTAGGTCGTGGATCTCCACCATGGCAAGTATGGTGTGCATCAGCAGTGGGTTCTGCATAGTAATGCGTTAGCTTTTCGGGGTTTATAGTCGAGTCCACAGGGGGGATGGGCAATTAGGCGACCGTCATACCGTGAATGCTAAAGGCAAGATTTTCGCAGCGTAGACATGATGTGTTGCCTCTGTCCCCAGTGTCCAGACCGTGCGTCTCTGGAACCTTTCGATAAGGGTGATGTCTTCCGCGATGAGCTGGTATGCCTCTAAGCTATACTTAGACTTTGAGATGGGCAGGGGAGCCGGTGGAGACCGCACGACTCTTGGGGGAATGATATCCATATGAACTCGAAAGCTTGATTTAGCCGAAAGGCTCTCTAACGAGAACTTAGGGCCGTAGCAGCAGACGACCTTGAAGGATTCGCATCTTTTACAGCACGGTTTCGTCTCATCGCACTATCAAGTCTCAGTTTGTGTCCCTCGTGGCGTCGATTGTCAGCAAGGTGCAAGAAATCTCCAATGTAGGAACCAAGGGTTACTAATAGGTCACATCCGCACATCGAGGATGAGTCGAGGTAATCTCTCAGAGATGAATGAAAATTATATTACCTTAATACTTCTTAGCTTGCAATTTGCACACCCATGGCGGGATTTCTTGTGAGCTTTGCGCTTTCGAACAGGAATTGCGTCATCGTTCGCCGGCATTTTGTCTTAATGAACTAGCGAAGTGGTATTGGTTACGAAGAGTGCCAAGATATAAGGTAGAAAAAAGTCTCCGTTGTCAGCCTTTTGATGAGACCACGGTCCCTTGGAACTCTTAGTCATCCTTTGACTGCTGATGACTTCAGTTTAGCTCCTTGCGTTGAAACAGCCGCATCGTTATTCGACGTTGGAGACAGTTAGCATGCCCTCATGGTAACAATTCAGAAGATATCAGCTCATTACAGCAGGCATACTATGTATATCAAGGTGCCTTCGACAGGGGGATCATGTGCTGACAAATTGGGGAGAAGTACTCCGATTGGTTTGAGCCATGAAAGAACGTTGAGTCGTATCCACAGTGACTAACCTGGATTCGTATTCCAGATCACGCTTACCTTGTTTCGTATTCTATTCAAAGCTATTTACATATGTTGCCCGACAAGAAACACTGATATTACGTAGTAGCAGCTCTCTCGGGACAGCTTATGTCCCCCATCATTGGTTTATGGAGCAAATGATGTGTTCTTAGAGAGGCCCGTGTAGTAAGTATGAAATGGCGCTAACCTAGTTTCGTATTTATCGCAAAGCTATTCGCGATGAGTTTCGCGAACAACAATATATCTGACCCCCAATAAATTGGCAAACGTATGGAATCATGTGTATAAAAGAACGAAGCAACCACTTCTTAGACAAGATGAAGGCGAACACTCCACGGTACGGTTTCATTCCCATCCCTGAAATCAACATACAACCAAAATGGCCTCCTCCCTCCCTCTCACGATGCGCGCCGTTGTGCAAACCGGCCCAGGCAAAGCAACCGTGGAATCCGTGCCCATCCCCACAGTAGAGCTCGGCTCCGCCCTCGTAAAGCTCGACACATCCCTAGTGCACTCAAACGTAGCACACATCTTCAAAGCCGATCACAGCATGTTTCAACTCCCCTACCCTATCATTCCAGGCTCCTTTGGCATAGGCCGCATTGCGGCCCTCGGTCCGGACGCCATGACGCTACAAGAGGGTCAGCTCGTCATGGTTTCGTCGTTCATCCGTGCCCGCGACGACCCCTCCGTTAGTGTTATCAGAGGCGTGTTCGCCGGCTGGACGCCCGCGTCGCAGCATCTTTACAAGATGTTCGCGCGCAACGGCTTCTTCGCCGAGTACATGCCCACACCGCTCGAGAACATCTACCGTCTCGATGAAGCACGCCTCCTGGGGAGTCCCCAGGTCGGCGGCCTCGGCTACACAACTGGCGAGCTCGTCGTTCTCAGCGCCAACGCTATAGTCTACGCGAGCATGCGCAGCATTGCACTGCAACCCGGTGAGCGCGTCATCGTCACACCAGCCACAGGGCACTACAGCACGGCCGCCGTGGACGTGGCCGTTGCGCTAGGGGCGCGCGTCGTTGCGGCGAGTCGCAGTGCGGCTGGCCTCGCTAGGCTGAAGGAGACGTACCCGGACGCCGTGGAGACGGTGCAGTTGACCGGGGACATCAAGACGGACGGTATCGCGCTCGGGGCGTTCGGGCCCATCGATGCTATTGTTGATGTCTCGCCACCTGCGGCGACTGGCGCGACAAATTTGGTGGCCGCATTATCAGTGTTGCGGGACAAAGGGCGTTTGACGCTTGTGGGCGGGCGGGAAGATGAGACGTTGCCCATTCCTTACCTCAAAGCTATGGTAAACAGTTGGACGATCAAGGGGTCATATATGTATTCGCGAGAGGATCTTGAAGGCGTCGTCCGCCTTGCTGAGGTAGGGTTGATGAAGTTGGGCAAGAAGGCTGGGCACGTGGTTCACGGGGTTTACAGCCTGGATGACTTCCTTCAGGCAATTGACAAAGCTGTTGAGATGGCAGGCCCGGGCACTCTGGTATACATCAAGCCTTAAGCATCTACATCTATATCATACCACTTGAAGCAAATACAAAGCCAATCCAAATGAACAATCAAACCGATATACTTACTAGAGATTTATTAGCTCACCCGAACATCGTGGCGACAACGCGGGTCAAATTGCGTACCCAGGATCTAACCTAATATGCCCCTCCATATCCTTCCCCTTGACGGCAATAAGAGCGATTGGTGGTAGGGATCCGTTGGTGGGGTCTGCCGAACTAGCCCATAGCTGCCGCCTTCCTAAAAGCTGAGGATTCTTCGCCGCTAATTGCCTACCGAGGCTTAACTCAGACTTTAGGAGGCGGGGTTTTTCGGTCAGATACTAAGTAGGCGAGTAGGTATGGTAACAACTACCAATATAAGAAGCTTAGTTTTCTAGCTGCTTGGCTAAGAAAAGAATAAACATTGGAAACGCGCTGCTTAGAGATACGTCTGTGTGTGTCTTGCTAACTATGACGTATTTGAACCAGTTTCTCATTCGAGTTTTATCTGAGATTAACAATCGCGTCCGCCCCCATTCTGACACATTGCTGATGCGAAGTTGTATTATAAGGCTATAGCCAGTAAGGTGCACTGATGACCCAGGCTGCCATTATCAACCCCTATAATCGACACAGATACCACTTAGAATGAGCTCGTGTCAGAGATCTTTCAACGCCAAGCCTCGCGGGCGGTGTCCCGCAGTAGTGGGCATAGCACCCAAAATAGCCCTAAGGGTAGCAACAACTAAGATGGACACCGTGGTGATAGCTACGCAATAAAACACTTCACAGTTACTGTTAGATTGCAAGGCGGATATTGATATCGTAGAAGAGATGGAGTTAATTGAGATGAGCCACCCATGCAGGTCCCTTGTGAACACTGTCCCTCATACCTTACCTATATGCCATCCATTGATCTACCAAATTCCCTTTAGAAAGGGCTATTTCTCTATTCGGGCTCTTATACCTGATGATATCCGGTCCTCCTAGTACGCAGCCGACACTTTCAACAATAGATTTATTCATTCAGATGACAAAAACTTCATGCTTACTAGCAAATTGATTCGTTATGACAGAGCATATGTCTTCTAGCTAGATGTCCACTCCCGACATTCGTAGCACGGTCGGCATTATCTACAGCTGCGCCACTATTATTATCACAGCAATTTGGACTATTCTCCATCTCAATGTTCCTGGAAGGGGGGACAGTGTCACACGGGTTCTGTTCAGGAGGGTTCGCTGGGGCATATTAGCAGTATTTGCTCCTGACCTATTGACTATGGTGGCGGCTAGTCAATGGCTTAGTGCTCGTAAATCGGTCGAGCAGATGAAAGAACTGAATGGTCTTGACTCTTGGACGATGGTTCACGCGCTCTATGGGAACAGTGGTGGTACGTCCCATTTACATTTGACTCGACGCCCCTCGACTTATAAAAGGTTCTAGGCTTCCTCCTCCAGCTGCCAGATGAATCGGCGTTTCTAGTTAATGCGGAATGCGTTCATTTCTTGGCATCACGCGGATATATACCAGTTCCAACAATCACTCGTAACGAAATATGGGACAAGAGCAAGTCAGACTTGTTCGCTAAAGGTTTTGCGCTCCTGCAGATCGGATGGATTATCATACAGTCCATAGCACGGGTTGTCGATGGCCTTTCCGTTTCTCCGCTAGAGCTCTTCACGCTTGCATTCGTCGTGTCAACCACAATGTCTTATTTCTTCTGGTGGAATAAGCCGCAGCATGTCGAAACGCCAACAATCCTGCATTGCAAGTTCTCAATCGCCAAGATTCTAACTGATTATGGGATACCTCCCGATGCGCCATATGTGGATTCGCCACTCGACTTCGTCCAGGACTCGAACAAAGTCTGGGAGAGGAGATCATTTTTCAGAGAATATGACTTGGAGCGGCAAATGGAAACCAACAGCCGTACTAGGACTCGCTTGCAGCGCATCCCTGATGATGCTATCTTGCCAACGAGGTTGCCACTTCATGTCCTCGTTATGTTGGTCGTACCCTCTTTAATTCACTCCGGGATACATTTGCTTGGTTGGAACTTTGCCTATCCGTCAAGAATCGAACAGCTACTGTGGCGAATATCAGCTGTAATCCTTACTTCTGTCTCTGCCATCAGCCTTGGGATGATACGCATACTTGCTATTTTCGGTTACCAAGGCAGATACAACCTGGCTTGGGTATGGATCAATTTTCAGCGGGGAGAACAACGGAACAGGAAATTCACAAAATTTTGGGATGTATTCCTAGGATTGTGTATACTCAGTCTTGTTACTGCGCGCTTCTACATCATAGTTGGGGCGATGATTAGTTTACGAAACTTGCCAGCCAGTGTGTTCGTCACTGTAAGCTGGACGGATTTTTTCCCTCATGTGTAGGATAGAAGGATTGTGGCGAGAAGTCGGTAATAAATATAGCTGGGGTTTTTTGCTTGCAGATGTCTCGAAATTCGATGCAAGAGATTCAAAGCGTTGCTCGCGTATTAACCTTGGGATGTAGTGGGAGTGCATACATACATTATTTGATAACAGGGTTTGTGGGGGGGTGGGTTTGCTGGGTGTTAAAAACCAATGGGGCCGCCTCTTGTAGAGCATTCAATGCATCCTTCGCGAATGGAACTTTGGTGAAACCCAACCATCGACCTCCGCTCCAGTTGAATGTGCACCCGAACCTCTGACCCCAGGAACAATGATCCCGCCGGATCATTTTCACTCCTGTCGGTATTGTAGAAAATTCGCAATTGATCTGGAGAAAAAGCAATCATTGCTTCATCCGAGCAGCGATCAGGAGGGCATGCCTTCTGACATTTTCTTTTCAATGCTTCATTGGAAGACGTGCTAAGCGGGCTTACGGAAAAGTGCCAGCTGTGTTTGTGGCTCGATTCGCTGTGGGGGGGAGATTCATCTTCTAGTCAGGAACAATATGGCGTTCTTAAAGAGAGCGAAAATACGTCGATTGTACAAGTGTGCGCTAAGACGTATTCTATGTCATTGGTCGACCGCTATCCTGTCGACGAGATTGCATTCTTTGGACTTTGGGAAGAAGATACTGTGTTGCATCCACACTGGGGTAAATGTCGAGTGTTTGCGAAATGCGCAGTTGATATTTTCACGACGCAAGGTATTCACAACCCTCTGCTAACACTAGCTTTATGAGGTAATTGACGCGCAGCATACTAGATGATGCTGCAAGCTACCTCATTCATAACCGGCCCATCAACCGTTTTCCAGGGTCAGCCGAAAATCTCGGACTTGCTCGGCAGTGGTTGCAGCAGTGTCAACACTCACATGTGAAATGCAGGGAGGTCTCGCAGACTTACATGCCCTTGCGTGTTTTGCGTATCTCTGGCGGTTGTGGCTCGTGCGATTTTCACATCATGCTTGAGACGAAAACTAAAAGCCAGTCAGTTGAACCATTTGCCGCACTCAGCTACTGCTGGGGCGACGATCAGCCCTACAAGACGACAAAGGCGCGGATGCAGTCTGGGGACGTGTCTCTTGAATGGTGCAAACTTCCCAGATCTCTTCAAGACGCTATAGAGATAACCTCAGCTGTTGGCCTTCAGTGTCTCGTGAGTGATCCTCGGAGATATTCTCTTCTTACTTTGTCACGTATTAAAATATCATAATTCCATGGTGGGTCAAAGACATAGCTAAAAGTTTTTGAGATACTGAGAAACTACATCTAATGGGGCAATAACTGATTCTGGGTATTCCAGTGGGTAGATTCTCTATGCATCATTCAAGATGATGAAGAGGATAAGGCATTGCAGATCGCAGACATGGCGCGCATCTATAGCCAAGCCACCATTACGATTATTGCATCGCGAGCTAGCCGAGCCATAGATGGATTTTTAGGAGAAATTAATCTAACAACGCAAACACGACTAGCAGTGCGACTTCCATTTCGATGCCCGGGTCAAGAACAGACGGTAGGGTCAGCATATCTGACATATATTGAAGGTAGCAGAGACAGTGGCGAGCCTATTGATTCTCGAGCATGGACCCTCCAAGAACGCTATCTTTCGAAAAGAGTGCTTGAGTTCGGCAGCCTACAAACACGGTGGACATGTGCAATGTCCTCCATCACTAGCTCCCCTCCCGATCCCACCACCACCAAACCCAGTGACAGTTATGCCGACGGTTGGAAATGGGACCAAAACTCCGAGGGCCACACTTCGCAGATGATGTACCTCCATGCGGATCTTCTCACCGACCTAGTATACTTTGCCACACAGCGCTCTAGTGCTGCTTGGGTGCGTGAATGGCTGCACAGCCGATGGCAGACGGTGCTGAACGAATACACCCCACGGCTATTGTCCGTGCCAACAGACCGCATCCTAGGGATCTCGGGTGTTGCAGAGATATTTCTATCACACCTGAGAAACGAGGGGCGAGATGAGACTGAGGAATACTTGGCCGGCATGTGGAGGTCATCTTTGCCCAGTATCTTATGCTGGCACGCGGTAGTTGTAAAGGGGGCCGAAGGCTTAAAGCTACAAGATGAGACGGCGAGAGTGAGAGAAGGATTATTGCAGGCCCCTAAGATTTACCAAGGTCCGTCGTGGTCATGGACAGGCGTCAGCCACCACGTCTCGTTTGTTTTCGGCCGCGCATGCGATCGTGATTGTCGGGCCGTGCTGCTGGATGCTGACGTCAGGCTCGCGAATGCTAATGCGAAATGCGGCTCTGTGACTAGTGCAATCTTGACATTGGAAGGGCGAATGAGGCGGTCTTTCTGGAATTTAGCAGACCGGACGTTGCACGTTGACCGAGACGAAGAGGCTCATATAGCAAGTGACATTCGAAATGCAGGTAACACCACAACTAGAAAGGCACAACTCGCAACCGTCTATCCGGACACGTTCGACTCCCTTGGCGGGTTATTTGAAGATCGCGAGCTTCAGGTACCGGTATGGCTTCTTGAGATAGGCCACTGTGTTGGTCTCAAAAAGCGTGGGCCTGTTGGACTTGTTCTTGAGCCTGTTCACGTCTTGTGTGACAAAGATCCGCCTCGGTTCAGGCGCCTTGGGTTATTTCACATTGATACGAGACGAGTTCAGGGGTCACCTCGACTAGCGCATCTTTCCACTAAAGATTTGCGATTAGAAGATCATGTGAATTTCTTCGAAGGACAAATTGTTAACACAATCCAGCTAGAGTAGCTAAAGCTACGTCTCATCATTTATTATTAACCACATTATTATTCATTAGTTTCTAAGACGTAATAGAGAAACTAAACTGTGGACATAAGAAAAATGACAAACTTAAGAGAAAGTTTAGCTGAATAGATCTTGACTCGGGGCCTGACAGTGTTTTCTGCATAAGCTATAGGATTATGGCTGTGAAAGGTTTACCTAGACATTACTGAAAGACTTGATACTCCGCGAGATTACACACCCGCGGTTATGAGACAAGAGTAAGACATGGTAAGTATCAATTGTTTGGTATAGAGTGACAGTTGGTTATATCCTTGTCTCATCGGGTCTAGGATGAAGCCTATGGTCAGCATTATCGTCACCGCCTTATTCGACTCTCCAAAGGTGTAACAGGTTGATGATTAATTTTCACATTTGCATATACAGCCTCTCCTGACACGGAATGAAAGCTTAGTTACAGCCAATCATTCACTGACCCATTCGGAGTTGGGAGTTAACTGAGGCGAAGAGGACTGTGCTAAATAATTATTGTTGTTGATAATATGGCGCCAACATCTAACCAATTATTGTCAGCGTGAGCCGTAGCACTAAATCACCGCTTTCTAAACAGATATTCAACGACGTAAATCATTCAAGACGATCCCTAATTACGTAAACTTGTTTATTAGGTCGGCTCTACAACAGAACCAACTGTGGCTGGAAACTGGCTTGCGCAGCACCTTAGGTTTTTGTGGCGGGTGAATGTGGCTGAGCTACTGGGAGGTTAGGTACCTAGGTAGTTAACTGGCTCTCACCTGCTGATTTTCCCCGCCAGAAAGAAGTCCTTCACATACCCCAGCCACCCCCTAACTTGGCCTGGTGTATCACATAATCCGGTCGCCATAAAGCGACGAAAAGCATCAAGCATCACCGTATTCCAGTCACTTAGTATACAGTGGCCATGCCTTTCGATAATACTCACCAAGGTCTTAAAACTGAACTCTCCAAACTCGCCAAGAAGTCCAACATCCAAGCTGGTTTACCCTTCGTTCTGCGAGGCCTTCCAGTCGCGGCCATTCTAGCCGGAGAGGCCATAGCCAAGGTTTCTAGTGGTTCTAATCGCATTGAGGAGCGATTGTTAGGATTCGATGAGACAGTTCTATTGGACATGCCAAGCCAGAACCCATCAGTGCGGTGTACAGGAAATAAAAGGGAATACACACAACAAGGGGTCCTGATGATGTGTGTGAGATGTTGGAAGACAAGGACGAAACCAGCACTAACAACAAGGTTGGGATGTAATGATCACAACCGATGGAGACAGGACATAGATGATGAACAGGTCGGTTTTGGTCAAGGCAATGGATACAAGAGCTTCCGCCTATGGAGATAACAAGCTCGCAGCTCTTCGAACGTTGAAATGTAGGTCAAGTAAATGTGGCATATATAATACAAACAATGCATCTCCTCTCATGTATAATATAAGACCTTCTCACCTCCTTTACATTTAGGTTCGATCAGCTTCAGTTAACCCTTGGTGAATTCAGTCTTTAGGGGTCTGCGATGGCATATTCTGTCATTTTCGCAAAGTTGACGACCTTTTTGACCTTACCACGACGGCTTTGCAATTTACTGAGATTGGCTGATCATCTCTACCAATAACATAATACAAATAGCGATCACAATAAGGTACCCTAAAGCAGCGAAACAGATCACACCAAAACAAACGTCCTTGTTCCTACCCCCTGGCCATTTCCCCTGTCTTCTCTGTTGAGAAACTCCCCGTGCATGATCCCCTGGACATAACATTCGCCGACAAGTTCGAACGTGTCTTCGGGGTCAACGTCGCTCTCCTTCGCGCTTATTCCCTTACTGACGGGTCGTAGAAGATATGGAACATTCCCGCCGTATAGCAAGACGACCATATCACCCTCCTGCGCAGTCCAGGGACACAAACCGTAATAGCCGCCTGTTGCGACGAAGAAACATGGGTCTAGACACGTCGGGAGGTTAGCTGTCTTGTAGAGCCTAACACCCCTTTCGTCATTACCATCCACTGATGGTGGCGCCATAGCAAGCAGCTTTTCAGGGGGACAGTACGCCCAGTGTGTGCGTAGGTGATCGGAATAGCAGTTCCGCGCCCTCGCAAGATCGTACTGTGTATCCTCGCCAGGATCGGCCTCGAGTGTCCAGAACTGATGAAGGCCGCAGGGATCGAATATTTTGTGGAAGACGGCCCGTATGCTCTGCCCCCGGCCGTCACCCGTTTCGTCGTCGCCATTCATTGCATCTTTGCTTTCATACGGGTAAATTTTCTCGACAGGGAAGTGGCCGATTTTCGTAATATCAGCAACGTGTAACCCGTCGACTCGTAAAGTCAAACGTTCCGTGTCGCCGCTGAAGTCGGCGTCGCTGTATTGCGGGTTGAGGCATGGTGTCGTGGTTCCCGTCGCATGAAACGAGAACTGTGAATTGAGTGTAGCGCGTGCCCATGAAGCCCGCCCGTTAGTACCAATGCTCCATGACGGGTTCTGTGGTTGTGTCCCGAAGTTTGATGCAGGCGCTGTAGAGTGTCGTTGGTTACTTATCATCCTCCGCCAGGAGCGGGCCGGGTCTGCGTGGATATACGACAAGATGGCGAGCGACTGGTGAGTATGAATCCACCACCTTGTGAAATCCGTAAAAACGACGTCGGTAGATTTCGAGTAGTTTGGCCTAATCAAACGCTCGAGTTTAGACCGATGCTCTTGCATTTCCGGTGGGTTGTTTATTTCATAGGCGAATGGAAGAAGTGCGAAGAGCTTGTCTCGAGGATCGGTAGCCCTCATGACCAGTGCGTCAATGAAGACATCCAAGATGCCAACGGACTTTAAGCCCATCAAAGCAGGCAATTCTGATTCGTTGGTCTCTGTTCTCGGACTGACCTGAGATTCAATTTCTTGACTGGGGGTCGATGTCGATTTTCCTAGCTGAACCCAGATCGGAGCTAAAGCCGCCCGCCACTTAATATGTGGTAACCAACCCTGTTTATGTCTAATGTCATGAATCAGATTACTCGTGGAGATGACCTCTTCGAATGGGATCACTTTGGCGCTCGAACGGATGAAAGTTCGACGTGCGAGGATGGCTTCCTGTAAAACCCAGACCCGAGTGAACCAGGCATGTTGGTAGAGGGCGCCAATTATTGCCACCATTTCACCGCTGTACCAATTGTCGCCGATTTCACTCAACTGTCGACTAAGAGCGCGCTTGATAAGATGCCAGAATTGGTTGACGTGGTGGGTCGACAATGATCCAAATCCCTCTGGCAGCGGTGCGGCCTCGGCATCTTGTGTACTGACGCTATGTTTTGAAATATTATCGTCTAAGCAATGACATAAGTCGGCGCCAGGACAATCCCCGTACGCAAGGTTGACCAACTCGTGCACGACGCACAAAGCATTATTAACCACGAGATTGCCTTCTCCGAGCCAGATATGAACGGTCGTGGCATAGGAATAGATTAAGCTCATTATGCTCACCTGCTGCGCCCTTTCCTCAAAATCCATTTGATTAATACAAATAGCATCTATCCAAATCCGCATCCCTTTGTCCTCCTGTCGCAGGCGACGTAAGCCGGTTTCGACATTTCGTCCAACAGCAAATTGACGTCCTTTCCAAGGCATACTCGCGCCGGTACGGAAATTAGGATCAAGCAGAATATAGGAATTGCCAGGGGAATTGTCCCAGCAATAAGATAGGGCATCGAAATTCGATAGTGAGACAGTGGAACTATTTGCCTTGAGCGTAGCGTAATCGAAACTACAATGAATGGGCCCATCATATGAGCCAGGCTCGACAACAAGAACCCGTATTTCGTGTTCATTCGTCTTTAGTGGTCTGTTGTAGAATGTTCCCTCCTCGTCTTTCGTGGTAGCTGTCTCGTTTTGTCCCTGTTCATACGCCTCGTATTGAATCTCAATGCTTGCCCTGCGGATGATGTTAACACGTGCCGGGAAAATAGCGCGCGGCAAGATGCTGATGATATCGCCGGTCTGCAGGGCCTCAATCCAGTGGCGTATATGCGGCTCTGACTGGTAATCCCACCGTGTCTCCTGTTCGAAGAACTCGGGATTCGCCGTGCGATTTGCGCAAATCGTGTACGAGGGTAAATCGGTGAGGCCTAAGGTCCGCCTCTGGACAATGGTGTCGAACCATGAATATGAAAATCCGGACTCGTCAGCCCAACCTATGTGTGCATTTTGAAAAGCGTCAGCTTCCCCTCTCTGTTTTTGAATACGTGAGAAATGCCAATGGCAGGAGAATGAGGCTATGATTAATAACGAGGAGCGATTACCTTGATCTCGTGACACAGTTGTAAAAGTAATAGATAAAATCTTTCGGACATCGCTGGGAACCATCAGCTCTACGTAGGGTCGCTCGGGGCAATGACCCTGAACTTGAAGCAGTTCAGTACACGTGGATACATGGTCTTTAATACTAGGCGACATATGTAAATGCTAGTAAAGCCAAGCTTTATCGTTAATAGTCAAAAGATTCACAGTCAAATTGACGAAAGTGATTTAGTCGCGGCATGACAGGAGGCTGGTATATAAGAATAGGATGTTCTCCTCAACAAAGTCTGGGGAATGAACACATTTTGATCCTCCCTGATCGTCTCAAATACCCTGAAATGAGTTTCATGGCATAAAACATACCATGCCGGGTAGGGGTGTAGCTCGATAGCCGACTGCAACTTCATGATAATGTCTTGGAGTGGGGTCGAGCTCCAAGCGAATAGGTTGCCCCTCTAACTTTTTGCTGGGCAGGCTTGGCGTGTCCGGCTTTCGAAGTCTTGGGCATGATGGGCACCGCGGTTCGTCATACAGGCTTTTAATGTGTAATCTCACAATCCTTGTTTCAAGAGATCAACTGACTGTAAACACAAGGCGCCCCACCTGTTGCCAGCGCATTCACATTGTATATACTAGTAGATTCGAGCTATAAAGCACACTCTGCACCTCAGAAAGACCTCCGTGCCACCGATTATCAGTAATAGCTACCAACCTCACTAATAATGACACAGCAATAATCAATACGACCGATAAAGAAGCATTTTCAATAAAACTACCTCCTAAGGAGCTGGGTGGGTCAGAAAGAAAGAAAGATCACGAGAAATCTGACGAAGACCAAGGTTAAACCTTCCAGATTGGGGTCGAACGGCTTTCGATGATATGCCAATTAACATACCCTCCTTTCTTGAGTGATATAAACGGCTGGAGAGTGTGCGCCACTAGAGATCAGTTGAGGTTCTCGAGAGAATCCCGCATTCAAGGAGGGTTGCATGTATTTGGATGTGTGTCTTGTCGCAAACGGTTTTTCATTCGTCGACTTCGTTTGAATGTCGGGTAAGAGCATAGATGTTGAACCTAAAGGTACGGACCAAACGGGTTCATGCGCACTTTGATCATCGGCAAACGGACTGTCATCTGACTCACAACTGTTAACATCGCTGGGTGGAGGGGGAAAGCTACCAGCGCTACCACCCTTAAGGCGTGTCAATGGAAGATTCGTGCGTTTGGAATCTGAAGGATAGATGCATAAGAATGAGGAAATATGTCAGCGCTGGCACCTGTTCCAGCTTTGCTTTTTTACGACCAAATACACATAGGCAAACACATCCATATCCATTGATGGCATCTTATGCGACCACACGACGGCCTATAAATATAGACCCAATTCTCCAATCAACAGGCTACTATCTTTCTGTTGATTTCCATTCAGGGTATTGCTGACCAGCGTCTCTCTATGTGCTGAGTACCTATCATCACTCTCTCCTTCTTCCAGGCCTTCATCACCATCAGACTTGTTCATGCACAACATGGAGAACCGCGTCAAACTACTAGTCGGCGAACGAGAATTCAATACAACAAAAGATACGCTGATGGGCGAAAGTGCCTATTTCTCTGTTTTGTTCTCCGGTCGATGGAGAAATCAGAGCGACGATGACTCTTACTTCATCGACTCCGACCCAGACCTGTTTACAGACATACTCCGCTATTTACGATCGGGCAATTATCCATTGTTCTTCAACCCTAGTACGGGTATTTACGACTATGCCAGATATTCTGCACTCCTGGGTGAGGCCCAATACTTCGGGATTGGGAAGCTCGAAGACTGGATCCGCGACCAACGCTACCTTGACGCTGTTAAAACCCAATACAGCCAAGACATTATTAGCCCCGATGAAGTACAGGCACTTCAAGGGCGCTTTGATACGACCAAGGGAGATCAGCGATTGAGCTTCTCGTATTTACCACAGGTCAAAAAAACATACGTATGCCCAAGACGAATACCAGACCACTATGGAAATCGGGAGAGATGTGGAAGGAAATGCAGTCAATGTCTGGGAGATTCGGAAGGGGAGTATGAAGAGTCTCAGATAATTACTACCGTTGTAACTAAGACGCAGCATTTCTTCAATCCCGATGTCTGTTTGGGAGCTCAGATTTAACTGAAAAATCAGTCGTTGATCGGTTATGTCTTGGAGGGGCTTTAGTATATGGCGAAGGGATATGCGTAATTATGAGATCTGAGGAGGAAAAGCTACAATGTCCAAGATTGTTGACAACTCCATTAGTGCTATCGAAGACTCTTCGTATTACTAGCCTTGTCGTACGTACTAACCTAAGGATCTTTTATAAGTAGACTAAAAATTTGAGTTCTATAATTAACCATTACTGAGAATAAGTGACACGCTAGGTACTTGATATTATGCCGCACATTGTTATGGCTCCAACTATATAAGTGACTGCAGACGGTCAAGTTTCCGACTTGACAACGTTCTATCTTTTGATAGTGTTGTGATATAGTGCTGCAGTTCTATCCCGTGACACGCCTGCATTTTGCAACTATTCTCACCGGCTTAAGAAGCACAAAAAGTCCGTTTGATTCGCCCATTCGTACGAGACAGGAAATCAAAAAGCAGATCAGCAATGTGAGGGGCATATTCGGGGCAGTCTAGGGCTCTTGAATTAAACAATATTACATTTAACATTGCTAAGAGCCACATGTTATTCGAACGCCCTTATCTTCTCAGACAAATTCTAGAGCACGTTTTGAGCACTTGTTGTTACGCCAAGAATCCCGAAGGACCTGGGTGGGCTAGACCAGTCTATGCAGAACATTATTCCTTCCACGATGTCATGGGGCACATCACCTCTCAGGCGCACGCGGGTTTGTAATTTTGGCCAAGATGCATCGAAACCTTGTATAAATTTCTTCTCATTACTATGTTCTCATAACGACCATCAATGAGCTGATTATCGTGTGCGTAATCAAGTGCCAGGAGAAGCAGAGAATAATGGTACACAGATCAAGCATAGCTCCAAAGACGTGATATGACCTCTTATGATGCCGCGCAGTACTACCTCTGAACAATTAGATAGCATTGACATCAACCCAGATTCTAGTGTCGTCAGACTTATAGGAAGGATTCCCGTCGATCTGGCTCTGGATCCATTCCACCGCGCTCTTGTATTTGCTGATGTCATCTGTGTATGGGTTCGCAAGACCTGATGCGCCATCCCTATGACCGCCGAACCACTTGTCATATCCATAATATTCTTGACAATCCCAGCGGGAGGCCACATCTGGGTATATATCGGAGCTACGAAGCCAGTTAGCCAATAACTCTTATTTAATACAGCATAGATCGTAAAAGAAATTTTCAACCTACTTTAACTTCGCGCCGTTATTCCAGTCTTCTTGGGTTTGGCCAGCAAAGCCGGCGCGTGTTCCACAGACACGCAGCATGCCCCAGTTCTGCTTGAAAACTCCAAAATTGGCGGAGTCATTCTGTTTGTTGTCACCTGTCGAGTTGTTAGTTCGACAATAGTCAATATGGCACAGTGAGATGAGGGTTATATATCACACGTACCATATGGATAGTCCGTAGTCATGGTCTCGGTCTCCAGCATTGCAATTGCCAAGTCTAAAGTATTCCCACCAGCGTTAAGGATAGCTTGCTTGCGAGCGCCAAGGCCAGCCACGGTGTATTGGCCCCTGTCCTGTCGGCGGTAGACTTCTGAAACCGGGCTGGCATGAATCGCGCTGGCCAGGAGGATAAGTGGGAGAGTAAAGAGCTGCATTTTCGATGTGGCTGTAGAAGTCTGTGTCTTAATAGATGTATTAGGTTTGATAAATGAAGATATTATCTCAGAAAAATGTGCAGAATCCCGTCTTATATTGTTAATCAGGAGGTTGAATACTATCTTATGACCCGGTTTTTGATCGGCATCATGTGGGTCGCTCGCGTTCATAGAAGTAACGCGGGAGTGATAACACCGTGGTATCGCGGTCCGAGGGGGGCCGGGCATGCTGAAGTTCTGATCGGGATTCCCAACGCCGTCAAAATCTTAGCACCGAAAGGATAGTAATCATCAACAAAAGAAGGTCAAATCCTACACAGGGATAAAGCTCCATACCTCCCTTAACTTCGTTTCAGCAGCAAATAGATCACCAGCCTGTTAAAGCAACTCGGGTATAGTGACGCCGCGATATCACGGACCAGAGCAGGCCGGACGTGCCGAAGTATCACGTACACCATGCAACACCACCCCGGAGCTCAAGCTGAAAGGACTCTAGACTACTCCTGCCGCCTTCTTCGAATTAGGTAGGTACTACTATAAATCCCACTATCTAGTAGCCCGAATTGAAATGCTTAACTAGCGACTTAGTCTTGGTGCGAACTTCCGGATCTGGAATAATAAAGTGGTCCTCTTCGTTATATATGTAGATCTTTAACCGAGGTAACATTAGCAATGTAGCTCTGGGAACTTGTTCTCACTTGTGTTTTAAGTTAACGGGGCTATTTTATCGTAGATGATGACTGGACGATGAGAAAGACACGAAGAGAGACATAGATCAAGGGTTGAAAGCTTAGGTAGAACATTTAAGCCAGCGGAGGAAGAGACAAAACCAGAAATTATGAGAACGAGTGCAGTTTCCTTGCTTATAATTATTCGAATGTTAAATGAAGAAGAAATTCTACTATTACCATAACTTATCAACACCCTCACGATCGCACAGTTCAGTTTACCAAACACCATGTTATTATAGAACCGCATATGATTGCGTTCACTATGTGGTCAATGCGCAAGCTATTGCCATTGTCAGCAGCCCTATCAAGGTACCACTCGTTGAGCCGCCTGCTAGTATTTAGGTGTATGTAGGTAGGAGCCTCCTGATCTCATTATATATGTGCTCTCAAACTAACTTCCTCCAAAGTACACTCTACCCTAATACAGGGTAATGGTTCGAAATGGGACCTCTCTTGTGCCGCACGGGCCACAGTCATTCCCGATAGATTAGGTTAGTAAGGTGGATCTTACTGTCTGAAGTACTTGGGTACATATGAAATTCGCCTCCTTTGAGCAAGAGTACCTAGGTAGTCATTTATCGGATCACTAATTGGGGGGAGCAGTGTCGTTAGTCCATCCTGAAACTCGGCGCAAGAATTTGCAAGAGTTTGAGAGGACAGTCGAAATATTATTATGATCACTCATCAAATTAGTATGTACGATATCGGCGTCACGTCTTAGTTAGGTACCTAAGTATTGGTGGTGGCTTTTAACTGCCCCTCTGTACCTTGCGGGACACGTCATCAAGCAATATCATCATCACAGCCATATAAACACCCAACTCGCATTTGTAGCTTAATAGCCCGGGATCACGTATCATTAAAATCAGACTTTGCTCACCTAAATATTGCTATTGAGCCCGCTGCTTAATCATTCCCAAACATAATTCATCATGCCTCAAAAGACTTTAAAAATTGCTGTCATCCCCGGCGATGGCATTGGCGTCGAGGTCACACCATTTGGCGTACAGTGCTTACAGGCAATCGGCGAGATTTACAATATACCATTTGAATTCGAAGAATTCGACTTTGCTAGTGTCCCCTACTACAAAAAACACGGAGATATGTTGCCCAAAGATTGGAAGACCATCTTATCTAAATTCGATGCAATCTATTTCGGCGCCGTTGGCATGCCGGACGAAGTTCCCGATGAGGTGACTCTCTGGGGCAGTCTCCTCAAATTCCGTCGCGAGTTCGATCAGTATGTCAATCTCCGGCCTTGCCGTCTCATTCAAGGCGTAAAGTCACCCTTGGCAGACCGTAAACCCGGCGATATTGATTTCTGGATCGTACGCGAGAATACCGAAGGCGAATACAGCAGCATCGGAGGCAAGATATTCGAGGGCACTGATCGTGAGATTGTTATGCAAGAGACTGTCATGACACGGTTCGGCGTTGACAGGATCCTCAAGTATGCCTTTGATCTGGCCCAGAGCCGACCCCGCAAGCGACTCACAAGCGCAACAAAGAGTAACGGCATCAACACTACCATGCCGTGGTGGGACTCCCGTGTGCGTGAGATGGCCAAGAAATACCCAGATGTCAACGTCGACAAATACCACATTGATATTCTCACTGCTCACTTTGTCCAAAGGCCTGATATTTTCGACGTCGTGGTTGGTAGCAACCTCTTCGGAGATATACTCTCCGACCTCGGCCCCGCTTGCACAGGGACTATCGGCATCGCCCCCTCAGCCAATATCAACCCTGAGGGCAAATTTCCTAGTCTTTTCGAGCCCGTCCATGGCAGTGCCCCTGATATCGCCGGTAAGGGTATCGCCAACCCGGTTGGTATGATTTGGGCCGGTCAGATGCTTCTCCAACATTTCGGTTGCACAGAGGCCGCCGAGGCACTCTTGAAAGCTGTGGAAAACGTCCTTGCTCGCTCTCAGCCGGAAGTATTAACTGCGGACATGGGAGGCAAGGGATCGACTCGGTCTCTTGGCGAGGCCATCATCAATGAAGTCAAGTCGTTCCGGACTTAGGATTTGTCAAGATGCTTGTCCCATCAAGAGACACGGCACAAATGAAGGCTTACTCCTGTGAGTGTAACAGAAATAAATAAATAGTGCAGAAAAGAGACAAGGACGCGACCAAACCATTATCAACAAATAAGCGTTTTTGTATAAGCGTAGTGTAAGCAAATCCTTTAAGGTAAATTAAAGCTCAGCCTCCCTGCTACTCCGGTTCTATTGAATGCCAGGCTAAGTTTTCGGATCGGTCAGAACAATGCGCATTGGTATAAGAGTCCAACGAATGAAGTTATCGGCAGGAATCTAAGGTAGGAGGTGGCGATATAGTTCACGCAATTAAGTGCTGCACCTGTGCTCCATTGTACGTAGATATTGAAGTCAGAGGAGCTGAATGACGGGGAGTTACCTCATTGGGTGCAAGAGCGCTTTCTGTTTCGGTACCTCACTAGGGAAGATCTTCAAATTACAGCCTGCTCGTCGTTGGCTGAATCCCGCAGCTTGATGTTAGTCAGGTCCAAATTACAAGACGCCAAGAGTGTGTTACCTCTCGGACCACGGTATTTAAAGTCTAAAGCCGCTCTAATATGCCTCTTAATAGTTCTTTCATGATCGCTAGCATTCTAATCCTAGTTTTTAATCGTGTAACCATCATAGCCGGTTGCGAGCGTTTAAAAAAGTAGGTAAGTAAAAGGCAGTCCAGTTAATCGTGCTTCGATACGACTCGAGAGTATATCAGGCAGAAGTTAAGCAGCCAAAATAATGGGTATTTATTACGCATCTACAGGGAGGCAGGCGTTGTACTGTCAAGTTTTGATTATTGTGCGACATTTTTCGACTCGAGCTCTATTATCTATAAAATAGTTGTCGGATGTCGAGCAAAGCTAAACTGAGAGAATTCGCATGTGCTTTATTCTATAAACGCACAACAGCTGTACCATTGTTCACCAGCAGGCACTTGTATTTTTCGGCGGCAGCAATGTCAAGCTTATTTTCGCAATAATGAACTTATGTATCATAAAAGTAGTATCAGCGCCGCGGATGGGATGGGGTAGAGAATCAAGGTGGTACAGGAACATACAGCTCTTCGGCTGACGGCTTGTCAAAAGACTCATGATAAGGTTTTAGTGTTAGCATGAGGTGTTTCAGTTCTCCAAATCAAAGCTTGGCTTCTGATTTGGGCATAGCAGTAACTGCCCCTCACCGGGCTCTCTTATGCCCCTATGCAGAGTGATTATGAATCGGCACTTTCAAATTATTCATATTATTACGATTCGACCTATCGGATGTCATTTCAAAGACGGATGGCGAAATCCGATAGTCGGTGTTTGGCCGTTATACAAGACCCATCGCTATAGACTTGGCTTGCGATACTCTGAAGGTCAATGGGGAATAAGTGTGGGGGTGCCATAAAAGCACCAATATACAAACTTTACTCCTCTTGCTACTACTGCCCTAAATCTAGCACCATCCATCCTCAACAAGCAAACGCCTTTTTCTAATCACGAGTTAAACCTATAAGGGCAAAAGCAAAGAAAAAATGGCAAAAACAGCCAAGAGCTTCCGGCAGACCATTGGCGTGCCACCTTCAACGGCCTCCACCAGCGATAGTACTCTGGTCATAATCGACGCCCAGAATGAGTATGCCACCGGTCTCCTCAAGACGGAGAACATCGAAATCACCCGGGCAGCCAATGCTGCTCTGCTCGATAAGTACCGTGCTGCCAGCGCACCGATCGTGCACGTAGTGCATAAGACCCCCGACGGCGAGACCGTCTTTACGCCCGGTACCCCGCTCGCTGACGAGTTCGATGAGCTCCAGCCCAAAGACGGCGAGACCGTCGTGGTTAAGCAGGCACCCGGGTCCTTCACCAGAACCCAGCTGCAGGAGATCTTGGAGAAGACAGGCCGCAAAAAGCTTGTTCTAACTGGATATATGGTGAGTTTCCCCATGCGATATAAGCAGAATTGGAAGGAGGCCATCATACCACTAACGAGATTTCTTGTTCCCCTACTTCTACAGGCTCATGTCTGCGTCTCCACAACTGCTCGCCAGGCGGCTGAGAAAGGCTGGGATGTAATCATTGCTAAGGATGCGGTGGGTGACCGCCACATCCCTGGCGTAGACGCCGCGGAGTTGGTTCGTGTGGCGCTCAGTGAGATTGCCGATGCTTTCGGCACTATTGTTGAGAGCAAGGACATTCCATGATTTGAATAGCCCCCACGAGTAGGAGTATAAGCAAGGATTAGAGAAAGCCAGCTCTCTAGTAGGACAACTTTAGACTAAAGCGAGCTAAATAGTATGATAGGGCTTTGTAGACACACAGTTTTCTACAAATCAGCTAGGAAGGCATCAGCAATGGCAGAAGATAACTAATCACTCAGATTAATAGGAAATGTCTCAGAAAGCAACCTCGTATTGAAAACATTTTGCTCAATATCAATATTTTACATAAGAAAAATATGAGTCTTTATTTTTTGGTCACTTCAAGACTTTCAAGTTGGGATCGCGTAATGTCATACCGTTCTTATCGTAAGGAACTTTATACCCTCAAGAACCTCTCATCAAGTGATAATCCCGAAAAAACACCGTGTTTTACGGGTCGCAGACGGTAAAAAAGACGCCATTCTCGAACCCCAAAACTTCGGGCCCTAGAAGGTTCGGCTTTTAGTGCTATATAATGCCATAGCCACGAACAACGTGGAATACAGTGACAGCAACTATACCAGCACCTCGAGTGGTATATATTCCGCTTGAAAGATAAGAAAGCTGTCGTGAATTCTTGCTTACGCTTATCGTCAGCCATAACGTCGTCCATTCCTTTATAACCTTCAGCGGTTGGGCTCATCGTCGCGTAAAGACCTGATCAGCTAATTGAGCTAAGAACGCATACGCCGTGTCCCATTTGTCGCTCAAAAAAATACATTACAGCAGATTGATGAGGCATTCTGAACTGGCTCTCTTAACACATATAAGTCTTTAATTATCATTCCGGCCTTCGGGAACTTTCACTTTTCTCTCTTTGATAAAATCGTTGTGTGCGTATTGCTCTTGTTTATTCCTATATAAGAGGTAACCGCCTTACATAGTATACGAACCGCCTCCGAAGTAGTCCTTCCTATCTGCATATCGTGTCCCCCAGTTGAATTACTACATCACTGATGTGGAGGTGTGTTAAGAGCTATCTGGCCTTACCATGGCGTTACGCCACCATCCAGATCCACCATGCCATTCTTTTCAATATCTGCATCCCTCTTTCCTAGCACAACATCAACAAGGGCGATCGCCGGATCCCTGGGATCCCTAGCCCCGAGTTTCATCCGCATCTCACGTCCTTTCTCTCCTGTGAGATTGGAGATGCACCAGCCCGGGTTGAAAGCCAGGACTTTACACCCCCATTCTGCAAAGTTATAGCGATGACAGGCGGCCAGCATATTCAGCGCGGCCTTGCTCATCCGGTAGTGATCCCCACGTATCTGACGGAACTGGTATTCGGGATCCAATCTTTGGGTGACCGAGCCTTGCTCAGAGGAGACGTAAATGACATATGGCTTAGCCGATTTTCGAAGCAAGCCTTCCAAGGTCTCTGTGACTACCAGCTGTCCAAACACATTGGTCTCAAAGGTTTGACGCAGTGATGTCATGGTGTCAACTTGTTGGTAAACAATAATACCGGCGTTGTTGATCAGGATATCCAATTTACCAAATTGACTCTCAATCTGCTCCTTGGCGGCCACAATCGAATTCTGATCGGAAACATCAATTTGCATAACGGAGATGGTACCCTTCATGGAGTCTCCAAGCGCAGATCGTATCTCGCTGAGGGCATGGTTTCCCTTCTCAGCTGATCTACAGCCCAGCAATACATGAAAATCAGAGGAGGTAGTGGCAAGGGCCTTCACTGTCTCGAGGCCAATGCCACTGTTGGCGCCTTTGCGTCAAGATGATCAGCTTTCAGTCACCAACATCTGGGAATATATAAGCAACTTACCTGTAACGAGGATGACGATCTTGTCTGATACCATGATGGAGAGTGGAATTAGGTTTTATTTGACGGGCGTTATCTGTTGGCTGAGTAGTTGACTACGGTCCGACAATTATGGATGATAGCCAGACAAACAGGACAACTTTGGTAGAACAACCGCCGCCTGAATTTATATTCCATTGAGCTTGCTCCTCTACACACTTCTTGATCGTCTTATTGCCCGTGCACTCGGATATAGGAGACCACTATCACCGTATTGGGGTAGAAATTTCGTGGTTGAGGCATCTAATTCCTGAGCGAACTCTGGGTTCCTGAATACGCGTATTGCTGAAAGTGGTGTTTAAAGAGTTGATAGGTTCTTGGCTCCGTTAAGTTCGCGGATCGCCAAGCCATATGTCACGCTACTTTCTAAGTTAGGTACCCATGCGTCATATTTTAACGGCCTCTATGGCTTTGTGACTCGAATAGCGGGCTAATCTTAACAGTGGGTCCATTTTAGATCTAGATATACCCAATCAAGTTGTAATCCGACTATTCTGTTCAAGATTTATAATGTGTTTCTGATTACGTGATGAATCCCGCTGTTAAGACCAACCTACCATTCGAGTCGCAGAGCCGAGGGAGCTGTCAAAGAGATACCTATACCACACAACCGAAAACACATGGTATGGTGAGTAAATGCAAGGATGCTAATCAGTGTCAGGGTCAGAACAGTGAGGACAACTCATTCAAGGAGGCATTCTATATTACGCTATTTCGAGGTTTCCCCATAATGAGGCGATGTCGGCTGTGAATATGGGGTTTATGTGCGGCATGTGTCTAGGTTTATAGCTATCTCTTGTTTCAAATGACGATGTTGAGTGTAGTCTCAGGTATCAGTGAGCCTTAGGTCCTTCTGGAATACCATCCGGATGCACACTATCCCTCTCGGCTTATCACCGCTATCGAGAAAAGCGCTGGTTATGAGCTACTGCGTTTCATAAATAAGGATGATAAAGAGGTGACCTTGAATCTGGGGATTGACCTTCATAGTCAGATTTCGTGCGGCCCGTCTAGCCTCTGGCCATCAGTCGAAACGTTGGAACGAATGACTGCTGAGTTGAGATGGGAGACGGACAGGTGTTCCTGCCTCTGAATGGTTGAAGGATCTAATCAAATTCTTTGCTACAGATCGCTTTTTGACCTAGTGAAACAAAGTGGTTGTAAATTGAGGCAAGATGTCTTCTCAGCTTTGCCTTAAATGGCAATAAACAGCAACCATTCAGGGCGCTTCTCAAAATAGTGAACTCATAATCCGAGTGTAGGCCGGCGGCTGTACATGTCTCCATATCAAAGAGCAACGACAAGTCCCATCATCGCGACGGCAGCGATAGCCCACACTTCGAGGCCTATCCGGTCGCGTTGGATTGAGTAGCCGCCTACGCGATGCGCCGACGAGGATGGTGTGGATTGAGATGAAGACGTAGACGTGGGCGTAGCGGTCGCACCACTACTCGAGAGCAGCTTGTCCCACGGATTGGCAGCAGCAGACGTCCAGCTAGCCGGCGCCGGGCTGGCCAAGACAGCAGCGCTCACCTCCTCAGGCGGAAGCTCGTCATCGTAGAATCGAACCACGGACCAACTTGACGCGTCCGAAACCTGATCAGATACATCATCTGGTAAATCGCCCTTGTAAACAAAACCCATGCAGTTCTCGACCTCGGGCGGCGGGCCAATCCTCGCGCTTTCCGTCACATAGGGGGCGGGTGTCTGGGCAGCCGTTCCAGTCCCCGTCGCGTAGGCGTATTGTACCGTCTCGGTGTACGAAGAGGTGACCGGGTCTACTAAGCAGTATTGGATCTCGCAGCCTGTATTGCCAGGGATCCGCAGAACGGACGCATTGACTTTGTCGCAGCACTTCTGTAGCGACACTACGCCGTAGTGCATGTCTGGCGGGTTCTCCGAGTCTTTGAATGAGAACGTCACGCCGCAAGCGTAGCCGGAGATATTCCTGAGGGCATTGTGCGTGTTGCACGTCGCGTCCATCAAGCTTGGGGCGATGCCAGCCATCTTCTCCACTGGAATGGCCGTGAAGCCGACCCGATTATTTTCGTCGTTTTCAATTCAAAACAAATGTCTTTTCAATGTCAAGAGTTAATAAAAGAGTGAATAAAAGAGTTGGAAATGGGTCAGTGAATGAATGTTTGTAATGTCAAATTTTCTTTGTCGAGTCCTTGTCTTCACATATAAAACGCCAAGCGGCGCCAACCCCATATCAAATACTCACCAAATCTCAAGGCTTGGTAAGCGTATCACTCTAGTGTGCTGCACCAGATTATGTCGAACATTAATACTCTATATTATTGGTGGATACTGTTGTATGGCTTTAAAACGATTAGGTTTCTTATTCCTAACTCACTGTGGTTCATTTCCGTGTTGGATACCGTACTTGTGGACGGGACACTGACTTAGTTATTGCGCAGCAAAAACTCTAAATTCTGATTGCTATTGATCGCCCCTGGCTGATGCCTTGGCAGGGGGATCCAGTCGCCTGG
This sequence comes from Xylaria castorea, assembly GCA_022495115.1. Taxonomy (NCBI): domain Eukaryota; kingdom Fungi; phylum Ascomycota; class Sordariomycetes; order Xylariales; family Xylariaceae; genus Xylaria; species Xylaria castorea. Next base: position 33,805 of record MU382671.1, read on the forward strand.
CTACCAGCAGCCCGTAGTTCTGCCCGTAGTTACCCGAGGTAATAATTGGCTCACTCTTTCCGGGACTTAGTGTAGTTAGTGAGTGGGGGTTCCGGCCAACCATGAGTTCTGCCATGAGGTCGCCAATATTAGATCCAGGCTCTCTTTCCACTAGGCGTATTTGCTCATTCATTAACTTTAATACTTACACAAGCTCCAGGCCTTCTCTACTACTATTTGTCTACTTTAAAATTCATAAACTTGACATCAGGATTGACAGGAAGGACATGGACTCTTTGGATCTTGCACACTTTGCCGCCATTCCCTGGTGTGCCCGTCATCTCCAAGGTAGCCATGTTATCACCGAGACGTCGCCGAGCAGAACTGTCAAGTCAACCAGCGAAGATTCTCTTTTCGCAGAAACACTGAACTCTGAGAGAGGCATCATGCGAATGCTTCGGGTGTATGAGGAGCCCCTCTCACCAACAGAGCGAGTTGACGAAGTGAAGGCGTTCCTTACACTGGGTAGCGGGCTGAACGGCCACCCCAACATTTGCCACGGGGGGCTTGTCACGACAATACTAGACGAAGTCATCGGCATGCTAGTTCCCATCAACCAGGACCGTAAGCGAATTCCTGTCGGGATGTGCATGACAGCGTATCTCAACACGACCTTCGTGAAGCCTGTGTCGACGCCCGCGACTATCTTAACGCGAACGTGGTTCACCAAAGTCGAGGGTCGAAAGTATTTCACCCAAGGGACTATCGAAGACGAGAACGGCGTCATTCTCGCTCGGGCCGATGCTCTGTTTATCCTGTTGAAGAGCCCCTTATGACACGCTCATTTCTACGCCTTGTTTATCCAACGCTTCGTCTATAGTTTCTCGCCGCTATCTAGGGTCCTTACATGGTTCTCATCTAGTCCAGGTGAGTATCATGTAGGGAGCTTCCAGCACCTCATAAAGCCGTTAGCGAAAGCATTGCCAAAACCGCTTTCTATGTGACGACGCATCTGTGCGGGGCCCGGAGCCCCAGAGGTGCGTGTCATTTGCAATGCAACTCTTTGTGGGCATACCTCTTCCGTACCGACCAGTTCCACGAAATCTACATGCTAGTGACAGCTATTTAGAAATCGGTGAAGGCTTGTAGAATCCAACGTGCATGCACGGTTTAGATTATTTTAGATGAAGGGAATATACCTCTCCGTATGCAGGTAGATGCTACGAGACGAGCTTTTCGCTCATGAATAACCCTACTTTCAATCAACACATATTTCTGATAATAAACCACGTGTCGGTCGATGGGGTAGCACTGTCTGAAAGTGACAGTTCGAAATTATGTTGGCATTAGACACCGAATCCGCGATAGGTGAAGTAACTATGATAGGGTTGCAGGTATGAGGATATATTGATGAGCTGAGTTGTGGTGAAAGATGTTCTAACTCCTCTCTCAAAGCGTGGACGAAACTATCGTCACTCTATTACCAAATACCAGAGAGCTGCCATGCAACGAGTTGCAATACAGCTTCCCGTGGTTTAAGTCCAGACCATGAATCCATCCAAACACCTATTACCACTGTTAGGCACTTGTGCATTCAGGGCTAGGCACCGATTTCCAGTCTTCAAGAATCACCAACTGTGCGTCAGATCTTCCCTATACACGAGGTACATTCTAACTCAATCTTAGCAACTAGACAGTGTCTTTAGCTTTGCCGTATCCAAACTAGACTTTACTCGGAATTCGGAGGCTTCAATTTTCTTCCCTAAAAGAAATTGAGTTTTCGGACTTGTACCCGCTACAACCGCATCAACTTACTTTCCCTTGCTGCCGTCCGTAAAGATACGTGAAGAGCCCAAACATTGTAGCCACGACTGCACCAATTGCCAGAAAAACAAGGATGGCAATAAAACCTCCGACTACTGGAGTAATCTTCCAGGGGGTATCCTGCGTTGTACCCATGGTTACTGCTTCAGCCAAAGTTAATGAAGGATTCTTAAGAATCGAAATGTCCGACTCTAACATTTGAGCTGTCTTCAGTGTAGCCTTCAGCAGTAGTTTCACTTTGAAGTATGTGTAAGAAGCTATTTGACGACTTTTCAGAATGATATGAGGGGCGCGATGCAGTATTGATTCTTTTCTAAGTGGCAGTGTCAGCAGGCGTTCAATACGGGTCCGAATCAACTGAGATATTTATTGAGTCATGACGCGATACAGTGGTTTTGAATTAGTCGTATAACTATCATGCTGGAGTGATTCTCGGGGGTATAAGGCGAAAACTGAAAGTTCATTACCAGGGTTCGGGTTGGTTGAAGGAGCAGCACATCGGCACCTGTAGTCTATGATCACAATAAAGGAGTAGATCACGGAGGTAATTAACGATCGGATTCATATATTTATACACAACCAGCCTCCACGTCCGTATTGCCACGTAGATGATCCTTGGTTGGCGAGCTGTCCCCTTTGTGAACGAATGCCTAGAATGTGACGAGTAATATTCTGAACAACCATGGTAGTCTGATTGGTACTGGTCATTACTTGTATGGATGTAGTTTTGCTACGTAGTCAGTTTCGCTTTCAAGTGCTCGTTTCAGAAGTATCTTGCAATCCCTCCACGTAAGAGGCCAATTCATGAGACGCGAAGACCATAGCAGCGCTCAAAGGAACAGACATCACGACCTGAATCTTGCCCCGACCCAGGGAAATCCTCCATAATCTACTAGTGCAGAAGGGTATGTGTGCCTCACGATGGTTATCACTGTCTTATTGCAGTATCTAAACGTTAGGTGAAAGTAGGGAGTCATGTCACATTCTCTTCCTTGCGACATTAAACGATATCCTCCGCGAGTCTTCTCCATCTTCTCAGTCCACCCCTCTACTTCTATTATAATGATCCCCAACTTTATGACCTACCTAGCACTTGTCTCGGCAAAACGAATCAGTGGTTTTGCAAGCACTCTTATATACCCCTAGTGCCAGAGTTGCGATAGGAATATTAGTACATCACTGAGAAAATAATTTGAATAAAGGCGCGCCGGGACAAGAACATTATGATTTCCTCTAATGGATTAGATGTGATAACAACACGTGTACAAGGGTACTTTGGCTCCAGTATGATAGCGTTGTATATTATGCCCCTGTCTTCTCGATAAAGTATGTCATCTTCCTACGCGATCACAAGTTTGGAGAAACTATGGTATCGGGCCGTTCCCGCGCTAGAAAAGACGAGGTTTCGGTTCTATCATAAGGTACACACAGAGGATTTTGTATATGGCCAGATTAGTTTCGCGAAGGTGTTTTAGAGACCTTCGTGCAACGACAAGTGTCTAATGCCTACCTGAGGGATAGGGTGCCTGATAGGTTCCTCGTCTATTTAGCTTACCACCTCCAAGTCTTGTCACTAAAACAAGTAACCTAGTTCGTCTAGCAGAATCGATGGAACGTAACAGTAAGTGACGTTGCACTCACTTGTCCAGAGATAAAGTTCAATCTTCTAAAATTCAAGATGCAACTTACCTTTGCTTTGCGCGTCTCAACACTGACGCAGCCTATGATAACAAAGTACCCTGGTTGCGTGATGCTCAAGGTGAGGGAGTTGGTCCCGCAGGTCTGCAAATTAGACGTGAATAGAACGATATGATCCTCAAATCAGTCTTCATTCAAGAGGCATATAGTAGGTTCTTACTACGATAGACCGCAAACAGTACATTTTTAATAGTTTACTTGAAAGGTTGATCCGCCGCAGGGAATAAAACCTCAAGCTAAGGTTCCATGCCTAAAAAGTGTTTAAATGCATACTGTATTAATTGCATAATATCACTCTGTCTTATATGCATGTGCTGCTGTAGGTACCTATGTACCTTTATCATGCGATTGTTGGCTGCCTGCTGAGATGACGGGATTAGCATCAAGTTTCTGAGTGGCAAGGCATTTCAGCTGCCTACCTACCTCCCTGCCACTAGAAAGCCATTGTTGTAAGTGTACCAAGGCTAACTACTAATAAGATCGGTTGCTACAGGCGAGCACCCTCGCTATTTGCTGAAGCTCAGGACCACACCAAATCGCGACAATCTCAACATGCGCAAACCCAAGAGTCAAGGCGATCCATTCTCGGATGCCGTGTCATTGCACAGCAACATTGGTGAAAGCTCCGTGGTTACCCCCTACGTCGACGATGACGCGCCCGAAATCAACATTGACGACCTCCCACCCAACTACAGCGATGCCGTTGAATACTCCGAAGCTGCCCCGATCCTCGCCCCCATCAGTACCATGAATGACACGGTCCGACCCCATGACCTCGACCCGAAGATAGTCACAGATCGCAATACCGGCGCACAGGCTTGGGTGGCCAAGAGTATTGAAGATCCGGGTCGACTTGAGACATACATCCGCCAACTTGCCGAGATTCCACCACGTCCATATATGAAACTCGTTGGGACACACACCGAGACAACCAGGGACAGCAAGGGAAAGCATGAGAAGAACACCATTACAGACTTCGACGTCACGGTTGAACTGACACCGTATCTCTTTGCGGATGCCCAGTATCGCAGGTCATGGAGCGAGCTGCGCACCGTAAATGGCTCGGAGAAGGTTCATCGTGGAACAGTCCTGGCCAAGCGCGGTGAAGGGTCGAATCAGAGCATCGAGGTTGGAGCTGATGCAAAGCCCACTCTTCAAGAATGGTGTCACCGGTTTGCCGCAAGTTCTGCCGGGTTCAAGTGCTTCACCTTCCAGCGACGAATGGTTGGCTTCGACGAGGAAGGCGTTAAACGCCGTCTTGAGGAATTGGTGCGCGGGACCAACTACCGCGGTCATCTGAATGTCCATCTCGTTACGAAAAATGATCAGATCCGACTCTACAACGAGACCAAGATCAATCGCTGGCGTCTAACGTCTTGGATCCAGTGGATGTGTATTCTAACGCTCACCATCATCTTCATCTGGCCGTACCTTTTCTTCTCGACCAAGAGATGGGAAGTTGCTGTTGCAGATTGGCCTTTCTCGCGCATCAATGAATCTGGGAATAAAGAGTACGTCAGTATCAGTGAAGATCAATGGTATAACATGTGGGCACAAGCCATCTGTCGAGCCGTACTGGAGAAGAGGCAGGCACTTCTCGACCAATCAGACCTACGACGAGCGCATGAGGCTGATCCTGCGTTCAATACGGGTAATACCGGCGTGGATGACGCTCTCGGGCTCTTCAGGGCCGGTATCCACGCCATGAATGAAGTAAACCGTCAACTGGGTTGGGGCGGAGATTGCTAGAAGCATGCTCTAGAGAGATACTGGGCCCGGTTATCAAGACTTCTCCCAGTTATACGGTTCGTCACAGTGGTCGGTGTATTTGTTATACTAACTCGAGCCTCGGCCGGGATTGGCGCATTGATCGTCGCAACTTTTTTGGCCAAAGCATGTGCGGGCGCCTTTTTGCTGTTCACGTAGATTTTCGCACCTCTTCATGCATTGTAGCCGATACCTAGTTAATAAATAAGCACAGTTACCATATTTCCCTCTTTCTCGGCCATTCCGCTCTATCAACTCCTTCCTGCCATTTACTTAGAAGATAAGTGAATCGCTTATAGTCGTACGCATCTATAACTAGTGATTACTTTGGTCTTCCTGCTCACATATCATTCAAATGGGCGAGCTGACGATATTTTGTTGCCAGGATTCATGCTCACAAACTACGACTGAGTAGACCCATGACTTCATTAAAAATGAATGTACCAGTTTCAGTAAATTATTGGCTTGTTTTACTCCGCACACTCCAACCCGACATACCACGCGGCCTGTTGGGCAGTCTTAATCCGGCAGTTGTGCCCATCTGTGTGTAGGGTTCTTTGTAACTCTTGGTGAGCTCAAGCTTATTACCCGAGCCCGTGCCTTGGGAAAACATCTCAATTCCACAACAACAGCTCAAGTTATTCGTAGTAGTTTGAATCTCAAGAAAGTGTCTTAGAAAATATATATACGTATTGAACCAATGCATAAGCTTGGTCGTATGTACTTTCATGCTGAACTATATACAATTCAAATATAATCATATGTACAAATATAATGTGCCTGAAAAAGCATCGTCATGGCTCTTCACCTTGCGTGGCCATCTTTGAGCTCCGGGCTCTTGGTTCTAAGACCAGCCGCCCACCGTGATCTTCAGATTGGTAGGGTTTAGACCCGAAACCACACCTGCTGCGTTCTGGCCATCGGGGTTGACATCATCATAAGAGAACGCGTAGCCAAGGCCGTTGACCTCGTACTGGTGCACGATACGGCTATAGTGACTGGTGGGGTTCATCGTATAGTAGCTGCTCTGACCAAGCGAGGGCTGAACATTGCCACCAGCAAGCAACAGCGTAGTACGTGTAAACGCTGCGCAAAGTCGGGGAACGACTGCACGGTGAACGTCGTTATCGCTTGCGATAATCGCAAAGGGGCCCGAGTTGCAGCCCCAGATATCCGCGATAGTAGGCTTAGGGTAAGCACGGTTGTCGCCCGCGCATGAGAGTTGGTTGTTGGACACGCGGCAAGCGACGTTACTAGCTGCTGCTTGTGTGTTGATGGTGAGATCCTGGCTCGTGTACTTGCTCCAAACTTGGCTGATATAGTTGTCGTAGTAACTACCGAATGCGCCGGGATTCGCTGAGGTGTATAGGTTCGGCGCCAGAACACGAAGGGCCTTGCCTGACGAGCTTACAGTGCACAGCCGGTCCCAGATTTGACCATCGGCGCTAGCCTGGCTCTTGACACTATTGCAGATGTTGTTGACTGATCCAGACTGGAGTCCTTGCACAACCTGGTTCTCGCCGGTGGCCAGAGTCAAACCCATACCAAGAGGGATACCGACAAAGTCAACGAAGCTTATGTTGGCGTAGATGGTAGATCCGTCATAGTTAAACTCGATAAAGCCCCATTGAACTCCGGCTGAAGGGTCAGCTGGGTTAGCTGCCGAGGGTTCCACGATGGCGGAAACTCCGTTGCCGTCGCGGACAGTGTAGAAGCTCAGCTGTCCTTGAGCAAACCAGATCCTAGCGGAGATCAGGGCTTGTGGGAGAGTAACCTGAGTGGTCTGGCCTTGGCCGTTCAGTTGAATCCCAATGTTGCCAGTGATTAGCTTCGGGACGCCGCTATTGTCCGCTTGAGGGTACACATATTGGCCATTAGCACCAAGAAGGCATGGCACATTATTGGCATCTTTTCCGCTAATGTACACGTACATCCCACTACCGAAGTTATTCACGAGGCTGATAGGCAACGCCCCGGCCTGGGCAGCATTTATCTTGAATGCCGACTCCGTCTTGAATTCCCTGGTGGTGGTGCTGTTGAGGATATTGTCTTTAGTAATGATAATATCGTGAACACCACCCGGGTGTGCGACAGTCGGATCAGCAAGCGACTGTGTAAAGAGGCTGGCCAAGGTGGCCGCAGCCAAACCGATGAAACCGCGCATGATGTTGCTTGCCTGAGACGCTGATGATAAGAGCGACTGACGATTCAAAGTACGCTCTGCGTAGGGGAGAAGTGAAGATGGGAAGTAGCTTGTCGTGGGGTAGAAACTTTTTTGGAATGAGACTTACTGATTCTTATATACTCCTTCTCCCATACACCCAGCCGCCCTCTTTCATCGACCCAGGAGACAGTAACGCCGTCTCGCCGACATCGATCACGATTATGGAACGTTGCGGATTCCTCGGTCCCATCACCTCAGTTGCCATATTCATCGGAGGGCGATATAACCTTCCCCTTCCGGACTCTTGAGTCTTTAGATGGCTTTGTAGCGACTTTTCACGTTGGTCATGCCACCAGGTAAGGCCTTTATTTCGCCGAAGCAACCTAGGCATCACCCCATTTGGTTTCAGAAGGGACTTAGGTCGATATACCGCAGTATCAAGGTCCTATAGGCAGGTATGTCAACATATGATTGTAATTCCACTAGACATTACCTGCAGCCCCCAAGTGATCGTCTCCACCTATGCAGGAACCGCGGGGACCGTTGATTTGACACCCAGCCAAAGCTAGTTCACACGCTGATCCGGGGTAGACCGATTAACCCTGTCATCTTACGTATATCAAGGCACAGTAAGGATGGCCAGGGCCACGTCCAGTAGTGAAATTGAAGGGTCAAGGTACTTGGGCTTGCATAAGTTAACAGTGAACAGACATCCTAGCGTTTTATGAAATCTCAAAATGAAGTAATTTATGCTTATTGACAGGTTTGGGTTTTTGGTTTACAGGTTACTGTTGCAGATTTCATTGCCGCAATCTGGATAGAGCCACAGCTTACCAGCTGTGTACCTTTCGTTCGGTCTTAATTGCCTTCTTTTACCTTGCTCTATCCCACGTTACCAAACATGCGGCTAACAGGTTGCATGTGTCACGCACGTTGTTCGCTTAGTGATTGCAGCTCGGGACAATTGCCTAATTTGATATGTCCGTACTATACTATATCAGAAAGCAAGGCATCGCGCAAAGCTCGATCCTTTCGCCGAGATGATTAATCTGCGCCATCTGCACGCCAGAACGCCAGAAAATGACTTGGTGCAGTAGTCGACCTGAGCGCTTTCCTAAAGCATTGACGGTTCGAGGAACTCAGTGTTAGTGAAGGAGTTTTAAAGCATAAGCTAGGCGGATCGCGCGATAAATCCTTTTAGTCGCCCGAAGTAGCGCGCCATGAATCGCGCAAACCGGGGTAGAATCTGAGTAGAATCGTTTAGTGCCGGACAGCGGAGCCAAAAGCAGAAAAGCTCACGATGAGCCAGGCGCATCGCGGCGCAAGATCGAATATTTTATTGCGGTGAATGCTGTGTATGCCGAGCAGGTGTCCGTTCACCTGCCGGCTTCCCTGGAAACCCGGGGTGCTCGGTGGTGAAAGTGGCCACGCTCTACTTAGTAACTAAAAAACCTAAGTCAATAGCTTCGTTAGAATTCCGGGTCCATTCATATTAGAAGACTTGCTAACCTTGCCTCCCTCATCTAGTTAGTATTAATGTAATTTAAGGAAGGAGGATAACATGTGACCGCCAGATCCTGCCCCTAGTAGTTTCATGCCATCTCAATTGGTTACCCTTTCTGGGGCGGCTCCCGGTGCTTGGCAGATCTGTTGCCAATATGGTCTCTCGATCCTGGAGTATTGATCAAAGTCACACACCCAATTGGCTGATAACCGCAGGGGTTCATTGTAGGGAGTATGAATAGCCAGCTTGAATGAGGACATGGTATAGAAAAACCCTGGCGTAGCTAAACGACAGTCGCATTTTGTTCCATTAATTGGCCTCAAATCTGAAGAGCGGTTAAATAGTAACTATGGCTTAGTTTTGATTCTCATACTCCAATGTTGACATCTCGGTTTACACGTCGTTCTACTTGGTAAGAATCGTCCCCGGATAACCTGGCGGGCCGAGACAGTGCCGAAGTGGTCGCTTCGAGTTGCCAGTTACAATGTCTTGATTCCATTGGTAGTAACATTGCCAAGTACTTATGTAAGGGGGGAGGCGACGCTTGGCTGGTTAGCATGCGCACCTACTGCCTCGCATATTCTTGTCAAAATCATAAGCAAGATAGTCACGGGGCACCCATCCCAGTCGACCCTTTCTTTAACATGTGATTAGAAGCAGGCTGAGTGTAAGTTCGTCGGGGAAACATCTGTCGTATGGTTTTTCCATCGCTACGTCTGTAGCTTTGTGTAACTGTGAGGTTAGGTCTTGAAAGAATGTGTCTTTACTCCAAGATTTTAAGCTACGGATTTTAGCTAACTGACATTTTCCACCACTCTAGGCCAACTGTGAAATGATATACAATGAATACATAATGGGCGCCGATAAAGTCGTACGTGAAAGAGAATCAGGTGGACTATACCTCCTGCACATGTACTCTAGCGATAGTAACGTTCCAAACTTGTCGGAAGTAAAATGAGATCTCGATGTCGTTAGAGTAATACGTTATGGGATTGTTATGACTTGAGAGTCGTACAATCACAGCAGCTACTCATTTTCGAGTACTACCATTGCCAGCCATTGGCAAATGATGCTTCGTTATTGTATGCAGAAGATACTAGCGTATAGAATACCAATCGGTGGCCTGTGGCTTACCTTGTTTTTCACACCCCGTTTTGACTGTTTAGGCAGCTCGCAAACAATCCTTGGGTAACATGCGTGTAAAACCCCATCTGTAACAAGAGCTTCGGAATAAGGACTTAAAAGAAATTATATTGCCGGTAATCATTCATAGAATCAAAGAGGCTCATAAAGGTCTCGATCCCTTCTTGGTTCAAGTGGATGACCTACAGCTTATCCTACAGCTTATATGTCAGAATTCCGTCGCTTTTCTTTGCCTACGTCGGTCTTGTATAGCGGTCTCACCTTCTTATAGCTATCTTATGGAGCTATGGGCGATCAGGAGAACATAGGCGGGCTCAAAGCTAAAGGTCTCATATAATTACAGTCATGACATAGAATCAAGCACGTATAAGATCATCACAGAGATATTCTAGTTGACCCTCCAATGTTATGTGTTGCTCTGATGAGTTATAACTTGTACCTAGCTCCACGTATTCAACCATGAGCGTAATATCGGCAATGCGTATACTCGTCAAATCATATTTGATACATAATCCAGAAACTACTAGTCTGTGTGTGTTACGTTACGTATATAACGCTGCAGCCGGTCAAGTGCCTGACTTGACTGGATTCTACTTTTTGTACTGTCGTGGTATAGTGCTGCGGTTCTGTTCTGTGACACTGTGAGCAGCGAGATCATCACTAACTTAAGGCAATGTAACCAGTCCAAACCATCTGTGGTGATCTCGATCAAGAAAGACGCCCGAATCTGCTTATTCAGACATCTAAGTATTATGTACGGCATTAGAACAGGATTCAAAACTAATATGTACGTTGCACATGTTAGGTCGTATTGCAGAGGGTCCTATCTCCTATCTCCAAAAATGGAAGGTATACAAGCCAGTCCGGTACGGTGGTAATTTTTTATTAGGTTTCATGGTGTACTTAGGCCTAGTCTATTAAATAGAATCCTTCATATGCTACTTTAACCTATTATGATAAAACATATATGCAAGACTATACATGGAAGCTTGTGTAGCGATTTGACTTGAAGTAATGCACAAAGATTATAATCTAAGCCGATTCATATCCTATGTTTTTATTAATGCGTGGGCGTTCTATTATAATTCTATATAATTTTGTATCAATTAGGTCGAGTCTTTTACTTTCCGCTGTATAAAATGCTCCCGTATCATGAATAGTATGCAGATCCCGAGGCCCAAACTTGCCAGCCCTATACCAAAGTACAAGCCACCCCTATATCCGGCAAGTTGATCACCATGATTAACGTTCAACTCCACTATGCCGGCAAAGCCGACTCCGAGTGATATGGAGTAATTAACCACGGTGTTAACAAGGCTAGCACCGACTCCTTGGTGCTCTCTCTTGACGGCATTAGAGAGGATCAACGTTGCAGCTGGAAAACTCATGTCCATACCAAATGGTATGACAATCGTGCAAACAAATATCTGGCCCCAGTAGATTTGATCTGGTGGAGCTGTCGCGATGAGAGTGACACCAATTGTGAACGCGGCTAATGCTAAGGTCATGACGACAGGGGGCTTGACCTGGAAAGGGCCGAGAAGCGCACCAGTGACGATAGCTGCGATTACGCCAACAACAGGTAATGGCGCCATCCACGCGACAGTCAGTAGAGGACTCAGATGTCGAATCTCTTGGAGAATCTGGATAAAATACAGGATCCAGATGCCGAAGGTTGCCCAGCCGCACGCTACAGCCGCGAGGACGAAGCCAACATCGGCATTGATGGCATCAAACGGGAGTAAGGGCTTTGCTGAAACCTTAATTTCAACCCAAGCAAACATGCCGAAAATTGCTAAGCCGAAGACCAGAGGCACAATGGTTTCGGCTGTAGCCCAACCCACTATGGTGGCTTGATTCCAGGCGAAGTTAAAGAGGACCAGAGATAACACTCCGGTCACAGCGCCGAGTAGGTCCAGCTCCTCATATAATTTCGGCCACGTATAGCCATCGACAAAAGCGTGATCTTTCCGTGGGGGGTCGGGTATAACCAGGTATCCAAGGACAATGAGCACAGCAAGCCAGATGCTAAACGCCCAAAAAGCCCACGGCCACCAGGCAAGCGATATCGCAGCTGCAATAGCAGATCCTATAACAGCCCCCACGGGTGCCACAGCACCGAAGACGGCGAAGACCATTGCTTTCTTGTGTCCCGGTGGATAGGCCGAGCCTAAGATAGCGAGGGCATTGGGCAGGCAGATGGCCGGACCAATACCTTGGAGCACGCGGGCGAAGATGATTAGGGTATAATTCGAGTATATACTCGCTCCCACGACGATAGACCATACGCTGAACCATCCGAAACCAATCAACAACATGCGCTTATATCCGAAAACGTCTCCGAGCCTGCCGAAGAACAGGATGAAAGTGCCGACGGTCAAAGAAAATCCAGAGACGAGCCACGCGAGCCGGCCCGGACTAGTGACGTCAAAAGATCCCCCAATGGTGTGCAGGAGGTTCAATACCGAACCAAATGAGGCTTCTGCGATCGGTGTTCGTTAGTTTTTGTTCGGAGTCTCGGGAAAGTTCCAGTTTGCGAGTCATTGAAGTCGAGGCGGAGGGGGAACTAGGGAACTAGCTTACGAGTGCAGAATTGTGCCATACATGCGACAAATACCATGAGAACCTCCCGGGGCGCAGAAATATTCTCGACGGGCCAAATCGACTCCACGTGGGATTGTTGTGGTGCCATGTCTTCCCCGTCCGTAATACTCTTACCGCCGTCGCCCTCCGAGGGCGATGCCGGCGTGTCGAACTTTTCGGTCGTCTCACCCATCGTCAACCAGTAGCACAGAAAGCTTAGATTGAAAGAGATCGACAAGCGAACGAGAAAGTGAGTGTGGGCGGGAATCAAAACATTTATAAATAACGTTAAATAACATTTGAAATGATCCCTGCTTCTTGGTACGGTTGGTACCGACGTTCCGCGTAGATCCGCATCGACTCCACAGCAAATGCTGCGTCAAATTGATCAGATTCGTCTCGACGCTGACGACAGTATGGTACTGAGTGAGTAATTCCAGCTCACCAATGATGATTATCAATGATGTGACGACTGGCCATGTCCCACTAAGCTAGCATCATCGTCTTTCAGAACTAGCATCAACAAAACCTCTTCCTGCCCAGGCTGAAAACATATGGAGACAAAGGACGAAAGACCACAGTAAAAGGGGTGACATTAATCTAAGTAGTGTATATCATAGCATAAGGCGTAGTTGTCTTATTGATTCGGCGTAAGTATATCTAACTATCGGGTCTCTTCAAGCTATCCATATTGGTATTAGTAATACTGCAGAGATTGATAATCTTCCGCATTAGTGTGTTGATCGACGCAATGCTACGCTTAACCAAACACGGTGCTGCGTGCGGGCTCACCCCGCATCAGATTAATCATGACCGTAGTCTAGAGGACAAGAACAATACTGTACTGCTAACTCATTCACCCGACTCCCCCAAACCGTGTAATCAAGTAAGCGATTCAAGCGTATTGTTAAGACTAACCTCTGATTATTCATGTATTACCACCTGCTATGTTCGTATACTACAATTCCCTTTAGAACTGAGGCAAAATGCCAAGCACCTAGCATATGAGTGTCTTACTACTTCCAGATAAATGCTGACGCCATCCGGTTTATGCCGAGACTTTTAAATGGGGATGTAAGACACTTGGTTGAAATATTGCACTCAATGTAATGCATGGAGAAGATCCATCCACAGGAGATTGGCACGCTACCGTCAGTGAATCTCAGAACGCACGGATATATTAAAGGTCCAACTCTGAACACATTCCCCCCAGAGTTGCTACATGCGATGTATTATAATGAAGTGAAGAAAACTTTCCTGACAAGAGGTCATCTTGCATCGAATACGGGGTGGTGTGATGTTTCGAAGAGATGTTCGAATGCATTAGATAGTAAGCTCAAGGTAAAATAGCCAGGAATGCCCCAAGTCTAAAACTTACTACGATAGACTCTTCTTAACAGCTTATGCGCCTCATTTGGAGGCCATATATTGATGGCTTTTATATGACGAATGAATTCTGATGGAAGGACTCGCCAAGGCATTTCGCTCCACTGCTTGCCTCAAAACTTACTTTGGGCGTCGTCCAGCCCTAGAACCTCGAAGGCGAGAAACTGGCGAGAGGCCCAATCCAAGAGATTGTGAGGCGGTTGATGTAATGTAGAACTGCAGCTGAGATGATGAGTTCATTAGTTTATCTGGAAACATCGTAAGATGCCTGTGGTAGACCAGGATTGTCATAATGATAATCCTGGAGTGTAATTATTACAACATCTTAACCGCCAGTGGCACCTTGTTGGCTTATTGGAAGGAATATTTTATATTTATCGGGTTTAAGGAGGCTTAGGAGGGCTGATACAAGCTTACTTGAGGCTGTAAGATCAGAAATCTTCCAGCCCCCGGTGTCGGAACTTCAACTCCTCTCTGTCTTAGAATAAGAAAAATGACCACAAACTTGCCAAATTTGCTCCGCTATAGAAATTAGGGACGCAGCAGGGCAACGGTTTACGCAACAACCGACTTTTTACGAAATTATATAAACGCTCTGTATAGGTAACACTGGTTTTACTAACACGCTTATCCAGTTAACGTATATTGTATTACAATCCGGGTTTACTTAATAGCCTACTAGGTGACAAGTAAATACTAACGTAATGCCAGTGGCTGAGTGAGATAGACCGCTAGTAACTGGTTACTTCTCGTGTGTAAAACTTAAGGGGAAGTAAAAAGGGCGGTCATAAAAAAAAGGAGATCCAGAAGCAGTTTAGCTAGCCATCAACAACACACTTAGCTACACACTTCTCGTTTTTCGTTGACTTTTGATTTTATGCGGTCAACTGATTTGCGTTCCTTTCGATCAAGCAGTTACCCATTCATTCAAGCGATTTCTACTGGCCTTGGATGCGTATATGTCAGATTACCTGCTTAACTAGGGCCCCAACAGCAGGCAAGTTCACCCGACCTGTCCCAATACCAAATTCTACAATATGCCAGGGAGAAACTTAAGAAGTGGCAACAACGAATCCTCCTCGCCGTCGGTAGTGTTCTCGATTACCTCTCAATCATTGCTGCTAGGGAGTGTGTATAAAATAGCATTTATGAACTTTCCAGACTTCAGTTAGACTAGTTCTAATCACCAGGATCTGTGATACTGACTCCTTAAAAGAATCTCCTTTAGTCGCGATCTTTCTTTAATGTAACCATTTTTGACCTTGTCCACCAACTTGGTATCAACCTGGGAACGGGTTTCACAATACCACATTGTTAGACAGTCGAGACTTGCATTTAATTCATACGGGAAACAAGAAGAAAAATGAAGAAAATAACGCCTGGTGGTGTACAGCTTCTACTGGTCAACAATTCTTTTGGAGGGCACCGCCTTTATATTCCCAACTGGCGTAGAACGCGTTTCAAAACTTGTTTTCTTATTATTTAAACAGTAAAATGCCATGCATTATATCAAGAACCGCCGTACGCCCAATCCGGCAACCTGGAGATCGATTACCGTTTCCAATTTCGAGCATCTGATCCCACCAATCGAGGACGCTTACACGGGGGTCCGCGACCGAGCTCGTGGGTACGACGGGTCTCTTAGCGCAGGATCGATACCGGGTTTGCGACATCTCGAATTTCCACCACCCGTGGCATCGTCACATCGTGTCGAACCAGGACGTCGCCTGACGACTATTTCTGGCTCACGCTCGGGCACAAAGGCTGCCATCTTCCGGTAAGGCGGCTCTGGGCTCCGCTCACTCTGGACAAAAGTGGATATACTATGAAGAGATTCGTGCAATAAGATAATGGCGGAACCAGGATGGAAGAGGGCAGAAAAGAATTATGCCCTGCTTGACGGTCCATATCAGGCCATATGGGAAGGGCGGAACATAGTGTAAAATTTGGTTCAAGAGCTTCACGAAATAGGTATATGTATGTGACGTCCCCAGACCACCATTTCCCAATCTCTGCGATCAACAGGCGAAGCGCGCCCAGTGCATACCATCGAACCTCAAATCCAGACCATACGGCATCATGAAGTCGACTCTATACTCAGCAGTTGCTGTGGCTTTCGGCGCGACCAACATTGCCGCGCATGCCACATTCCAGGACATCTGGATAAACGGCGTTGATTATATAAGTCGCCCTTCGCTCCAGCAGGAGCAAGTGCAAGACAAATAAATACTGACATACACAGCACGGAGCCAGTTGCGCTCGTCTCCCGCTCTCCAACTCGCCCGTGCAGGACGTGACGTCCAAAGACATCGCCTGCAACGCCGGGACATCGGCGGTAGCAGGGAAATGTTCCGTCGCGGCGGGCGCCACGGTGACGGTGGAGATGCACCAGCAGCCGAAGGACCGATCGTGCGCGAACGAGGCGATCGGCGGAGACCACCACGGGCCGGTGCAGGTGTATATGGCGTCGGTGACGGACGCGGCGAGCGCAGACGGGCCGTCGGCGTCGTGGTTCAAGATCTTCGCGGACACGTGGGCCAAGGACTCGGCCGCCGGGACCGACGGCGACGCCGACTACTGGGGCACCAAGGACCTGAACACGTGCTGCGGGCGGATGAACGTCAAGATCCCCGCCGACCTCGCGCCGGGCGACTACCTGCTGCGCGCCGAGGCGCTCGCGCTCCACACGGCCGGCAGCACCGGCCAGGCCCAGTTCTACATGACCTGCTACCAGCTCACGGTGACGGGATCCGGGTCCGCTAAGCCGGCTGGCGTCAAGCTGCCTGGCGCATATGCGGCGAGCGACCCGGGCATCCTGGTGAACATTCACGCACCCATGACCGCGTACACCGCGCCTGGTCCTACTGGTGGGTTAAAACTCGGACTTGAGCAGCTGTTGAGGTACTTGGCTGGCTGACTAACGTTGTAACAGTGTACTCGGGTGGAGCGACGAGGAGCGCCGGCGCAGCATGCGCGGGTTGTGAGTCGACCTGCGCGGTCGGCAGCAGCCCGACGAGCACGGCAGGTAGTGGTAGTGGTAGTGGCGGCAGCGGAACGACGACGACGCTGTCCACTTCGAAGACGGCGACGAGTAGTGGCGGTTCAAGCCCCACGGGATGCACTGCCGCTCTGTACGCGCAATGCGGCGGTACGGATGCACGAAGTGTGCTGTAAGTCATGCAGATGCGACTCCTAATCGGGGTTTTTACTAACGATATTTGTAGTCCGGAACTTGTAATGTCCTGAACGAGTATTATTCGCAATGCACCTAACAAGCTGAATGAGCATTCGCGGAAGTAAATAGCATCGTACGCATGGCACAGTTTTGCGTTAGTAAGTATTAAGATAAGCTAGCTTATCGGCTCAATGCATCAAGAATTGATGTAATCGATATGTTGTAGGCGTGAAAGTCCATGACTGTTTGTTAACATTTTTTTTATTGGTGAGGCTAAGGCTACCTACTCTCCGAGTCACAAGTAATCCTTGTATCCTTCACTGTCACTGTGGGGTATCATCGAACCAAAATACACAAACAATCGTAGCGACGGCAGCACTTTCACAGAAACACGTGGGCGACGGGAGGTTGCAAGCCTTGGCAGTTCGAAGCGACACTAGCTAGACGGGCACTTGCCGCTATTATGTTGGAGGTCCGACGTAGTTCTTGCGACCCCAAGCGAGGTACCAGGCTAACGAGATCAGCGTGAAACCGACGAAGACCACGGGGGCATAGTTAGCTAAACCAGGGTCGGTAACCGGAACAGTAGTTGGCATGGAGAATAGGGGTATAACAAGCAAAGTCCAAGCTAGCTTAGTGTTAGCATAGGGGATGCACGGGCAGTGCCCGGGATGGGGGATGACGCACCGACGGAGACAACGTTGCAGGCCCAGCCAATTTTTCCGAGATAGAAAGGGCCAGTGGCCACTGTCTTACGACCCTCTATCATGCTGACAACGATAGGTGCCGAGTAGGCGGCTGTGAGCGCGATGACTCCGACGCCCGAGAAGGCGTTGAACGCAGCGTTGGAGCCAAAGTAGATGAGGCCGAGCGCGATCTGAACCACCATGCTGAGCATCATGCCGTTAAAAGGCACGTCGAGCTTAGGATGAACGACTTTCCACCATTTAGAGCCAGGAATGGCGCCGTCGCGGGAAAACGCATAGATGCAGCGTGACGTGGCTGTGGTGCAACCAATGCCGCAGATAATACCTAGGACAAGCAGAGGGATCAACAAGGCAAACGCGCCTCCTGGGTTGCCCACGGCACTCAGGACGATGGCCGGGACAGGTTGCGCAAGCAAAATAAGCTCTTGGATGTCGGGGAGGACGAATACGAGTGGGATGAGGGTGAGAAGCCCAGCCGCAAGGTTGAATAGGATGGTCAGAACCATGGCTTTGGGTACCTGGGTAGCAGGGGCTCGAACTTCCTCGCACATGCTACGTTCATAGTGAATTAGTATTCATGTGGGGTGATTCTGTGTCGGGTGACCTGGCGTGAGGGAGGGTGGAGGATTCTTACGAGATGATCATGCCGGTCGAAGAGGTGGCATAAGCAGCATGTAATAGGCCAACGAAGAATGACCAACCAGGCGTCCAACCAGAGTTGACTTCGAAATGAGTAAACACATAGGCACCACTATGGCGTCCGTTCCTGGCAACGACTAGCACAGTAATCAAGATAGCAATTACACCTATGAAGGTCCAGAAGATGGCAAAGGTCTACAATGACACGGAATTAGTTAGCACATGGAGATTCGACATAGCTAAGAGTGGGAGGAAAGGCGAAGGCGAGAGATAGTCGTACATCTAGGATTGGCAGCCACTTGTTACACAGGGAGCACACGAGATTGCAAAGTAACGTGATAGCGAGGAAGATCAAGAAGACCTGGTAAGCACTACCCTCCAGCACATTCTTGCCGTCAGGTGTCTGAAAGACATTGATGCAGCCCACGAGGAACAGGGCAGTAGCGAAATTGACGGATAGTGTAATGGTGATGTTGCCGACGGCATACAACCAACCGGTGATCCAGGCTGCAAGACGACGGTAGCTCTCAGGCGCGAGCATGAAGGATTGGAAGTAGACACCACCAGCGGTTGGATAGACACTCGTAATTTCTCCGAGAGATGCTGCGACACAGATGATGATAAGGGACACGGCGACCCAGCCCCAGATGATGTCGACTGGACCACCGCAGACCAGTGGATAATAGAGGGTAGTAGCGAGACCGTAAGGGACAGAGGCCAGGACGAAGGACATGAAGGCGACTTGGAAGGTCGATCGTGTGCGCAGCAGTTCGGGCTTGTAACCAAGCGAGGTCAGCACCTGGTCGGCCGAACCCCCATCCGTCTCGTGGCCATCGACCATGGCGTCGGATTTGGTACCCATCTCGACTCGACGGCAATCAACCTCGGTATGAGCGTGGTATAGGCCTGTGGTTATTCAATGGACCGGTAGCTGATACCCGACTCGAGAAAGGCTACTGAAAGCGGTTCTAAAGAGAAGACTGGACAGTAGATTCCTTACTGCTATAACTCCATGAGGGTGTCGCGTGTCCAGAAGCTTTGGAGCGTCAAAGGAGCTATGTGTAATTACTGAAAAGAGGGTAAAAGGTCGGGGGAAAAACCATCAACTAAAGCGAAAGACTAGGAGAGTAATATAAACAAGATGAGAGATACTTAGGTTAGAGAGAGAGGTAGGGATCGCCGAGGATCTGGATCCCAGTGACCAGGGTCCAAGATAAGAACGACGGCGATTTGCCCATACTGAACTCGCCCATTTCAAGGAAAGACGGTTACAGTACATAGTGCACACTATAAATTCGACCCGGTACCTATGTTAGTCGGAGGCCTTAGCATAACACTAAGGTTAGCCAGGCACTCTTTCCGAGTTCTAAGTCCCGATTGTTGCGTAGGCTTATCTAGCTCCCGACAAATTGGGTCGCCCGAGCCAGATAAGTCTGATCAGAGTCAAGATCATAGTGTATGTACTTAAGCCAAGGCCAGAGCCAGTTCACAGGGGCTTACCTAGTGAGGGGCAGCAGGGATATAATACTTTTGTTCGGTGAGTTTCGCCAGGAGTCGCCTAGCGCCTCATTTAAACAGACTGACTACTGTAGACTAGAGTTACCAGCTATTCTTCGAGGCACAGTAGGTAGCGAGGTAGGACCATTTAAGTAGATACTCTCGGATACTCATAGTCTGTGTTCCAGTATTCGGGGACGCCGGCGTTGCAATTGTACAAATCGGTTGTGTCATCTGCAAATCGATTCCACACACTTTGTACCATGGTACACCACACGATCGAGTGCATGCAGTTACTGTAGTCTAACCTCGATGTGAGCTAGTTGTAATTGAAAGGACGTCATTGGAGGCGCTGGAATACGATGGGGACGGCTCAGCACGGGGTCAAACACCGCCGGGCCTTTTTAATAAGCTTTTTAATAAGTATCAGGTAACTAGGTTAGATAATCTAGCCAAGATCTGGGTCCCCTCAAGAGAGATAAAAGTCGTGTGATGCGTATCTATGGTATGTATCAGGCACGTATGCCGAAACAATCATGGCAAACCACTAAATTGCGTATCGCCTGTCGGGAACTGCCGACTTCTTTTTTCATCTTAGAAGCAACTACGACCGCTTGGCTTACAGTACAAGAACTAACAACTCTCATAACAGGCCTAGGCCTATGAATATAAAGCGGACAAGAAGCGTAGGTGCAGGCAGATCCGGTAAACTAGTTCCTTGTACGGAGTAAAGCGTTCTTGAAACACCCAGCTTCTATTGGTTCTCCAAAATCCCCTACGGGACTTTTTTAATCCCGCGAAAACTTTTTTCAACAACGGGATTCCCTCCGTTAACTAGCGAAAGGGGGGAGGATGACGTCGATCGGCGCACCATTTCGCAGTAGCACCAGAGACCGGTCCTATGTAGGGCTTCGGCGCCTCCACTCGTCGCGTGTTCCGCCTTCTCCAATTTGGCTCTAACGAAGGTCCGTTTGTTTGGCGATCCAATCGCTCGGTACATGCTATTGCGTGAGAGCCTCCCCCACCAGAGGAAAATGTTATCATATCAGCCGATGAAAGGCGAGACGCCGGCGTCGTTCACAAGCGTACCGGCCATCCGTATGTAGCCGGTTTACCGAGGGCATGTCTACGGTGTGTCTGGGGGTAACGGTAGAGTAACATGTTATTGAAGCTCGAACTCGGTCACAAGCAGTGTTATCGTGAAAAAAACACGAAAGACAGGAACTCATTGCATATAATCTCTTCGCAAGGGGGCTATCACCCGATGATAGGTTAACAAAATAACTCCTCAGGCCTCCCGTTGCGCATCATACTGTCTAAACAGCTCCTTAAACTCCTCCATCCTGACCACAGCATCATGAAGACGCGGCCACTCCCTTTCAACAGGGAGATCTCCTGCAGGTTTTCCATTCTCCCACCAATGCGCAAAGCGCTCATATAGCTCAGCGACGATTCTCGCGCGCCGCGGTAGCTCCTTCTGCCAATCCTGCCAATCCCACTCAATGGGCACGACCTGGTCCGTAGCATGATCGTGCAGCTTGATCTCGACAGGGTCCTTGTACGAGTCCGAGTGTATATAGGCACCATTCGCCGTGACCATGATCTCGCCCTTCTCACCATTAATAGTCCAGATGAACCCGGGGGTATCCTTAAACTGCTGACCGGAACGGAAGGTGACAGACAGCGTCGCATCCTCCGCGATATCGATATCCGCCCGTCCCTTCGCAAGCTTGCCGTGCACGGCCAAGAAATCCGGGACGTCGGAGCGGACCTCCCTCTCCATGATCACGCCATTCTGATCCCTGAGTTTGAGGACCGGACGCTGCAGCTGCATGCGACTCTGGAAGCCGTCGAACTCGCCCAGCACGTCGTGCACATAATCGACCGTGTGCGCGTACGCGATGGTGATGTGGTTCCCGCCGACTTGTCTATCGGCGAAATACGCCACGGACTCGGCGACGCTATCTCTGCGGCCGAGGTTTCCGAAGGCCCGGACGTCGCTGCTCAGCACGCGCCCGATGCGGCCTGATCTCAGGACTTCCTTGAGCTGAAGCGCGATGGGCGAGACGCGGCCCTGGAGGCCGATGATGCTGTGATCGACACGTTGGCCGCCCGTCAGGGCGACCGCGGCGTCGTAGTTCTCGGCAAGCGGCCACTCGATGAACACGGCCTTGCCGGCGGCGAGCGAGGGTGCCGTGGTCAGGACATGAGTGTCGACGCGCGTATTACACACGACGAGGTCGACGTCTCCATCCGCAGCCAGGTCCTCGGGATGACCATAGGCCCTGACGGTAGGTGGTAAGTTAAAGTGTTTCCGGGCGGCTTCGGCGGCGGCCACGCTGGAGTTGAGCAGTGCGACGAGCTCGTAGTGCGACTTGCCCCGTGCCGAGTGGAGGTAAGGCAGATGGCCCTGCTCGGCCCAATTGACCTTGGCCGAGGCGGAGAGGCCGATGAGGGCTACGCGGATGAGTGGTGCCATTGGAGTTGTACTACCACGTAAGAACAAGTAGATTGGAACGGAATGGACTGTTTGAAGGGCGTATGAGACCAAGATTTTGATTCTATGTGCTTGAACATCTTAATGAACTTCAAATACTGCTTTTCTGTGCTCTCATTTTATACCTGTTGTTCGCACCCTTGATATTAGAAATCGAGAAACACTGAGAGCGTGATGATTCAGCAGAGGGTTATCGTGTACAGTGAAGGAAATACAATACTCGCACAGTTGTTTTGCGGCACGACACAGCTGTGAGGCCTGTGTTTTCTGGATCCTGTACACTGTGGCGCTTACCCTTTTAGGAAAATGGTCCTCAAATGCTCTTTATTCATCAACCCCAAAGAGCAAGTTCGCCAAGCATGTTATCAAAATGTCCGCCAAGAGAAATGTTTGGTTGGTCTTATATAGCGATCATTTTTTAAACATCAACTCAGTATAGCATAAATAGAAACATGAGAAATCAATATATGTACTTTAATGTTTTTCAAGCACTTATAGATTCATACTTCAAGTATTTCGACATGAGCATTTATAGTGACATGCTGATTCAGTAGGTAACTATAGTTACAGATTATTTTCCTTAGAAGACCCTAGATATGTTGACTCTTGTATAAACTTAAATTGTTCTAGTTTCTTTTTAATATTTCCTTTTATATACGCTTCGCTTTTTGTTCTAAAATTTCGACTACTTGCTGTATTTTCTACTATTTTCTAAGAAGAGAAAGATCGTGAGCACCTACCTAAGTAAGATTAGGTCATAGCCAAAGAAGAAGATCCAAAGGTCTTCAGCGCTTATCAATGCCGCTTCGACCCGATTCTTGCCAACGCAATCGCAGCACGGGTACTATCAATCGAATTCGAAACTGGGGGGTGGGAAGATGCAGTAGTCTCACGCTGAGGCTGAGCAGGAGGAGGAGGAGAAGGAGTCCCACGCGGCGGACTTAAAGGGAAAGACTCATAAGTATGTAGAGGAGTAGGTGGTGGAGTAAGATAAGGGGAAGCAGCCGGGGGAGTAGAAGGGGGGATAGGGGAAGGGGAAAGGGAAGTAGCCGGAAGAGTAGGGGGGGGAGTAGAATAGAATGAGCTGGTGATATTAGTACCAGACGTACTAGTATGACTGAAAACACCCTGAGCAGTAGTAGAAGTAGTGGCAGTAGTAGCAGCAGAAGTAGAAGAGGAAAGTGCGATACTACCACCAGCCGAACGGGGAGGAGTTGTCTTCGGCTGTGGCTGAGGAGGATTTGATCCGGAGAGGCGGGGGCACATGGCTTGCTGGTTGATATTAGTTCAAAGAGATTTACTTGTTGTAACGTATTGTTCTTTGTCTTTTGTGATTCGTGTCTTTCTTTTCCTATGTAAGAGCTTTGTTGGGTCATGAACGACAAGGACACCGAGGAAAAAACCGAGATTCGGATATTTATATTCTCCACTACTTCGGCCTATTGTTCAAGACTGGCGACGTTGTTTGCGAAACAGTGGCCTCTCCTATCCGGGTGAACAGATCATGTGAACAAAGAACATGTTTCGTAAGATGTTTGGTCAGCTCCACATGATATGTAACTACGATTAAGAGGCAGAGTAGGTGAGAGGTATCAATTATAAGGACAAGCTATGATACATATTATCAAAAGTCAAGTAGAATATTAAATAACGCATAGTGACTCGACTAACGTTTAGTGCTATGCTTTATGCCGTATCTACATCACGGGAAAGGAGTATGACAGTGTGTGGAACAGAACAACGTACCACACCCAGCAATTCCCGCCAACAACGAAACACAGCCTCATCCCGTCAAAGCCGGGCCGAAACCTCGGGCGACTGTGCACAACGCATCGTCCAACAACCGGTCATCGCATCATGACACCTCCGCGAGGCGACACAGTAACGCCGGCACGCAACGCCCCTTGCATCATGCCACTGCCTCGCAACATACGATACCCGCACGAGAAAATCCGAGCGTCAGTTCGCCCTTGCCCGTAAGTGGGGGCAAGGGCGAACAGCCCGCGATACCGCCGGACGGGCACGTGGTGAAGTCTAGGTCGCCGCTAATGCGTACGCTGCTGACCTCAGACGCGCTACTCCAACGAGAACAATCACAAGTCTCTATTCGACGGGTTCGTGACGTGATGTACTGCCGAGCAACAACGTTTCAACACTCCCCCCACGATCGGCACTTCGCGTTGTACTTAAAGCAAGGCATGCATGCCTACGCAGCGAACGTAACCGTGCGTCTCATATACGGGGTTGTCAAACGTACAGCGTACCCGCCGAACCGAACCAAAGGTAAGTAGGCACGACCATCCACGAACCCAGCCTTGCTCCGAGGAGAAAGAAGAGGCAGAGCGTCGATAAGGGGACGCTTCAGCCAGCCATATGTCGCCTTGGCGACGTTAAGGGGGGGGGGGGGGGGAATCATGTACGACTTTACTATGCCGGCAGTGGGCGGCGGGTAGACGGGAATATCCGCATTGGTTGTTAACTTGTCTCGCTTGGGTAGAAAAGATATATGCGACTCGGTCCCGGCTAGATGGATTGGACGAGACGGGCCTCCCGCTGGGTTGCGGGCTCGCTACTCCAACTCCTGCACGCTATGACATTGTCTGGGAGACCATTTTGCGGAAATACCACCATGGAGGATGATGATGTTAACTCGTCTGAGGCGCCATCGCCAACCTCAACCTCCACCTCGCGGTCCGAATACACTGAGAGCGTGATCCGTTCCGCGTGCGAGAATGACACGGAAGCCATCGTCGAGGTCGAGTCGACTTCTTTCCCTCAGGTTTACCCCGATGCCGCCGGCCTGGTGGACTATCGTCGACGCGAGCTTGAGGGAGGATACCCATGCTATAGAATTCTCGCGGCCAGTTCGGGTTTTTACGAGCAGTCCGCGGTTCATGGATTCGTCATGTTCGAATCGTATCTCCGTTCATTCAGGGAGTACCGTGATTCTAAGACTGGGGAGGGAATTGCGCTACCAGCAAACCGCCCACCGGACAAGAAACCAGCTTATAGCATTCTGATGGCCGCCACACGTGCTGATCCAGAATTGCTCGAGGAAGAATTCTTATGTGAGTTCATCCCATAATTGGCAAGTCGTATAACTCACTATGAGCAGTCGTATCCGAGATCTGCATCCACCCCCACGTCCGGGAGAGAGGCAATGGAACGAGACTTATGCATCACATGGTGGAGATGGCCGATGTACTCGACGTGAAGATCATTGTGCTCGTTGAAGGCTCGGTGTCCGACGCAGCGCAGCAATGGACGACAGATGAAGCCGAGGAGATAGATGCCGTTGAGTTGACAGCACTGAGAGAAGGGGAGCAGAGAACGACTATGCAGTTCTACGAAAACAAACTTGGGTTCAAGAAGAGAGCATATTTCTTCTGGGGACGCCGAGACAGTGCTATCCCGAGGATCTTCCACGTGATGCAATACCCAGCACACGGATAGCTAACTGGCGAAGGCGCAGGGTTAACCAATTTATATAAAGTGGAGGTGGACAGTAAGGGTCGTAGGCTTAATATGGAGTAGACAATTTGAATGGTACGATTTGAGTGGATTCCTTCTTTGGATGTAAAGGCGTGCGTGGATGGTGGTCATTTCATCGTAGCACACTGTATCATCGTTCCCATGCTCGGGTGCTAGCAAATTGCACACCAACTACGAGGTTTAGTTCTTTGAATGGCGTAATAATGATGCCGTTCACTTGTTTCTTCCAAACCGGACGTCAAATTCCTTTAGCACCCCCATGATGCTGGCCGTCTCAACGTCTAGGGCTGTCCGACCAAGCGTATTAGCCGGTTTGGGCACAGCCCTCAGTTTCGGTAACCATGTGTCAAGTTCATCAGTCGCCCGCTCAAAACCCGGGTGACTTGATAAGGTCTGATAAGCATCTGCACACGACAGGCTGACCCCCACAGACGTATTGAAGGTCTGACCGGGCGCATTGGCAGATTTGCAGCATCCTGAGCCGCCCGAGCTACCACAGCACCCACCAGACATACTTCCAGATTCACGGGCGAAAGTGGCAGCGAGACTTCTACAGAAGAGTCCTGACTTCGGGTCTCTGAGGCACTGAGAGCATGTTCCGGGCCCATTCGCACCGCAGCCGCTTAGCTTACGTGCGGGTTGGAACGACTTGCGATTAAGAGAGCTTAGGCTGGGCAGCTTGATAGCCCCCGTCGAAGTGACTTCCATAGGAGAAGGACCCACATCATCTTCTGAGGCAGGGGGTGTCTGAACTTGCTGGCCCATGGGAGGTAGGGTCTGGGCCGCCGCGGCTTCGGCGCACATGCAATAACTACTCTCTGTGCAAAAACCGCACGGCTCTCGTGGTGGTGGGAGTTGTGGCTGTGCCGGGAGCAGAGGCTCTGTCGGAGCAAGGGCTGCAATCGACACCTTCTTTTTGGAGAATATGGCAGTAAAATCGATCTCATTGGGATACGGTTCTAACTTCTGTCGCTTTTCTTCAGGAACCATGGTGGAAATATATGAGGGCTTTCGTTTCAGCTCAGTCTCAATGACGGGTGCAGAGCTATTAAGTGCAGCTTCGAGACATTCGCACCTTGTGCCGAGGCTGCATTTCCCACATTCGACCGTGGCGCTTGCGAGCACATCATCAACACAAGCACATGCCCCTGTGGAGCTGCAGTTTCCACAGCCAGAGACATCCGGTAATGCTTGTAGATGGCTGGATGAAGCCGAGGAATCCGGAGGGGATACCATCTGGGGTATGGAGAACGCTGTTGTAGAATTACGCTGGCTGGAGACGTTGTTGGTAAGACTACCCCTGGGGGGTTGGTGTTGCGAGGAGAAGCTTTGCATTCGTCCATGATGTGACATAAAACTTCCATTTCTCGATGAGATACTAGAGCTTTCGTCTCGCCAGCGACGTCGTAAAGACTCCAGCTCTTTGGTAAGGGCTGCCGATGCGGCACGTTCTTTTTCTAGTGTCTCCTTAAAAGAATCATTCTGGCTCCTCAAAGATTCAATCTCGGCGTTCAGGCCCTCAATTTGATGATGCAACTGTTGCTCGATACGCTCACTCTCCTCGCGTTGCTCTTCCAGCTCCTCTTCCAACTCGCCGACACGGGCTGCCCTCCGCTCGCGGAATGCGCGCTGAGCAGCTCTGTTCTGGGCCTTGCGTTTGGTAGGTGGCGTATCGGTGGCGGGCTTCCTGCCAGGCTTCGGACGTGGCGGGATTACCCATTCCTTGCTGGTGATGGAGGTCTTGGGAGGTAGCACGGCCACGTTGGGACCTGCACTCATAGGCTTGATAGCTAACTGTGGTGTTGAAGAGGATGGCGTAGATGCATTAGATGATGGAGAGAAATCCGAGCCAGGGGAGGAGGCCGCCGCTGGAGGTGAGATGGCGAGTTTAGTCGGGTGTGGCCTTGTAGCAAGTTTGGAGGATGAATTCAGAAGGACAGCAGGGGACGCCATGCTGAATGTTGAACAACGACAACGATGGCGAGAAGTTCCTCCTCTTCTCAATGATTCGTGTAACCGTCGAAGGCTTGCAGTTCGTATAATAAACCATCGACAGATAGAAGGGAGAGTCCGATGGCAGAAGAGGTAGAGGAGGTAGCAAGCCAAAAGAAGGAATCCGCGAACGGGCGAAGTTCGGCCCCTCGAATGATGGGGCCTTGCAAGGTAGGATTTGCGTGTTCCCAGCAGCCCAAACCGCAAACTTCGAGAACAGATGATGATGGATTCTTTCTCTCAGTTAGAGTTTTATTTGAATCATCAAGTGACTCGACTGGAGGAGATGAGCACAAGCGTGGGTGAATGTGCGAGAATTGGCTGTGGTCAATTTTATATCGTCTTGTGTGTAGTGAAGAATTCTCTTGGTGCCGTAGTGTAAATGTGAGGTTTCAGATGAGCGAGGCGAGTTCCCAGTAGCGGCCAATGCAGTGGTGGGGAAAATATCGGAGGGAAGCGGTGCGAGTGGCCTGAGAGGGCGGAATATGAGGGGATTGGGTGATGAGGATAGAGATGAGATGCAGCAGATTGAAAATCACTGATCAGATTGATAAGATTATTCTGGGTAGTACCCACTTTACCAGGTAGCTGGGTGGATCCTAGTGCGATGCGATGAACCGACGATGGCCAATGGTTGGCGACGGTTGTCGCTGGCGGCTGCTTTCAGTCCACTTTGATGGTTCAGTGTTCTCGGTCCGGACTTGGCTCGAGTGGGCTGATGAGAGAATTCTGCGAGAGCTCCCTACCTGCAGAAACCCTGCATTGTCTGGAACGATGGCGGCCGGATAATTTCCTTTCACCCTATGTTTTCTTTGATGTCATGTGTATGCTGTAGTGCGTATCTGGTATCTGTGTGAAGAGGGTGTTCGAGTAGGTAGGTATGTATTCAATAGCTCGGATAGGGTCGGAACTATGCGGTACTAGTCGGAGAACCGAAGGACGCTAGTAGCGTGAGTACAGTACGCACTTAGGTAATGCCCGCCCGCCCGAGCCCACGCCGATACCGGCCCTACCTACTGAAGCGCTTCGGTGTGAAAGCCAGCACTGCCAGCTGCCAGCCCATGTCGAGGTGAGAGCACCCGAAGACACCATCCCACTTTGCTGAACCCTGTCTTCATTAGAACATCAGCCCCAACACTAGCAGCAAGTAACAGGCAATGAACGACGGACATTTATGACGGCATCACGAATCACAAACGAACGGCCTAGTTAAAGATAGCAAACCGGCAATCCATCTTTATACCCGTAGGCCTCAACCACACTCTTCCTTTCTGCGGTTTTACATGTCATTGTAGTAGACGCTATAATCGACCACAAGGAGGCCGGCTTGGTGCATGTGGTAAACCAACAACGGCTCAGGCCAGCGGCCAGCTCGCCCAGCTACGGCTGTAGAGAGAGATACTCTGTCATTGACCTCCCGTCTGTCATCAAACACACAAATCATAATCATCATGGCGCACTCCACGAACCTCGCAGCCCCAATACCTAGCCGGCCCCGCGCCAGCTCGCGCACCTTCGAGCTGCCCTCCTCACCATCGACCTCATCCGACGAAGACGCCGAAGAGGATGATACACCACTGCCATTTCCCACAGCGCTTCCACGGTCCGACTTCCTCGCGCCGACATTCAGCGCAGCCTCATACCTATCATCATTACCACACCGACACCAGACACTCGAGGACCTACGTTCGGATTTGCGGGAGCGCAGCGCGGCGATCGGTTCGGAGCTCCTCGAGCTGGTGAATGCTAACTACGCGAGCTTTCTGGGGTTGGGCGACGAGCTGCAGGGGGGTGAGGACCGCGTGGAGGACGTGCGGGTGGGATTGCTCGGGTTCCGACGCGCCGTTGAAGAAGTGCGGGCGCGCGTGCGGGAGCGCGGTGTCGATGTCGCCGGACTGACGAGCGAGTTGAGCGCCGTGCGCGGGGAGATAGAGATAGGGCGTAAGATGCTCGAGCTCGACGACCGGATAGCTGCGCTTGAGGGGCGGCTGGCGATTGGAAGCATCGGTGCTGATAGCGATGAGAGCGAGGATGACGAGGACGAGGAAGATGAAGACGGGGAGGTTGTGGGGAGCAGCGCGGCGAAACTGACGCAGCTGGCGGAGGATTACGTGGCGGTGGACGAACTCGCGGATGAGATCGGGAGGGATGCGCCGGTGGTGCGACGGATGGAGGAGAGGATGGCGAGGTGTCGGAATACGCTTCTCCTAGATCTCAATGCTGCATTAAAAGAGGCTAGGAAGGCGGGCGTGCCGGGGCGGACGAAACTACTTAGACTAATGGGGGTGTATGCCATGCTAGATGCGCAAGCTGAGGCCGTGAAGGCGTTGAAAAGCAACTGAGAATAACGACCAATTGGAGGGAGAGAGACGGCCAGAGCAAAGCATTATGTTGCCTTGCATTGACTTGCCATACATACATATACTCACACATACATATGTCGTAGCCGGGACGATAGTGCGAGTCCTGCCAATGAAAGATACCCAGACATTCATGATTCATGAATCAGGTCTTAGGTCAGGAAAAGGGGCATAAACGTAGAACAAAAAAGGGTTTTCGTATGATACACTCTTATACAGTGCCGTTCTAATAACCCATGCTATACAACAGCCACAACAATCTACAACGATGGGGATAGTATTTATGTGCATTTACATAGCCGTGCTCAAATGGGCAGGCGTGATCTTCTCATCGGTAGGCGCAAAAGCACCACTCAGGCTAAACCCAGGGCCATTCGTAGACGAGAGCACGACCTCGATGAGGTCCTTCGTGAAATTGTTCTGAACGGCGGTGATGTTCCCCTTGACAGAACCGACCATAGTCTTGATATTCTCCGAGAGCATCTTGGGTGTGAACTGGATATTGCCAATGGGCATCCGAATAGCACCAATCTTCTCCCTATACGTCTCGGCGCCCACCATCTCGTGCATCATAGTGACGACGCTCTTCGTAATGGTGTTCGTCTTGAGGGAGGGCATGAGACCTTTGGGACCGAGGATACGGCCCAGGGCGGCCTTCTTGAGGGCAGGCTCCGAGTCGACGTGACAGATCAGCCGGTTGAAGGGCAGCTTGCTCGACTTGTTACGGATTATCTCGAACAGGGAGTCCTCGCCAAAAGCCACGGCACCCGCGGTCCGCGCCTCGTGCATGGCGCCGCTCCCTTCCTTGCAGATCACCGCTACCCGCGTGTCGTTTTTCACGGGGTACGGGAGACGGATGCGGTCCCGCAGCACGGGCCCATTCTTGACGGTGCGGATCTTGAGCGCGAGCTCGTATGTCGCTTGCGAGGGGGGACGGCCGACTTCTGCTGCACGGATATATCTGCATTGTTCATAAACCCATTAGTTGTCACGTCTCGCTAGACAGATCGGGGTGGGTGTGGTAAGGGAGAGAGTATATGTATCAGGATAGACTCACCTCATGGCATCACACAGCGAGTGTTGCTCCTCCTTGCTGGGCGTGGCATATTTGTACTCCTTGAAGCGTTGCTGCTTCCGCTTCCTCTTCAACTTCTCCTTCTCGCGCTCGCGCGCCTGCATGGCCCTGGTGCCGGCGCTCTTCCATCGCACTTGGGTTGTTGATGCGGCGGGTGCTAATAATCTGGGTATCGTGGCAGCCGTAGCTGTCGGTCTGATCATGGATGATAGGTTGAGCCTCGCCATCGAGGCGATGCATTGATTTGTCGTAGCCATGGCGGGGTGGTGTATGATGGGTGGTGTGTGTGCGTTGTCGTCGCCGCTCGTGAAGCTCTGATATGTCGGGTCAGGAGCTCAGAGACTGACGGGCTAAGGTCAGACCAGACCAGACCAGGGTCGTGATGAGTCTTGGTGGAGCAAACTCAATTGAACTTTTGAGAAAAACTATGGACACCTGACATCTTAGGCCACAATATCGTTATCTTATCGAGAACTATCTGATCGTATCTGATCTTATCGGCCAGCTCTCCACCCTCCCTCCCCTGTTGGCAGAGTCACCCCGCCATGATCCCATCTCGTAGACCACCTACTCCTGCCACCTTTTCTGGCTGCTCATGCCACCCTTTAACCCTTTACGGTCACATCCACTCCACTTATATAGACCTCGCCCCATATATAATTAAAATTATAGTAGACCACTTACTCCTGCTACCTTTTTTGGCTGCTTATGCTACCTTTTACGCCACTTATGTAGATTTGCTTTACTCCTTATATAAATTAGGTAAGGATTGTAGCAGGGGGTAATAGCTTACTATATATTTATTATTGCTTTAAAATAACAATATTGTTATAGTAAAAGATTTTTACTGCAACAAAATTATAAGCGTTTTATATAGTAAATACGTTTAGCTAAAAATAATAAATAAAACTATATATATTAAAATAACTTAAAATAGCTATTAAAGCTTAATATACGCGTGATTTTTACTATTACGGCTTTTTTTTAGTGTTAAAACCGCTTTTAACCTTACTTTTTCTTTTTACTTACTACTTTTTAAAATAATAGCTTTAAAGCTACTGCTAATGCTTTAAAGTATATTTAGCGCTATATATATAGTGTTATAAAAGCATAAGAAGCTTTAAATATAATAATAGTAACAAAAGTATTGCTGCTACTAGCAGCAATAGCAGCAGCATTTTTATTAATAAGCTAAATAAAGCTATTGCTGCAAGTAGTAATATATTTATTATTAGGCTAAATAAAACTATTGCAAGTTTTTAGTAGAGCTTAACTAGCGTAAAAAGCACTTTTTATAGCTTTAGCTTTAGTGTTAATGCTATAAGCTGCAATCCTACAATATTACTAACTGTTATACAAATTTAACTTATATTTTAACGTTTTTTAGCAGCGTTAATAGCAACAACTTTTGCTTGCTAGGCTAGTATAACTTTTGTTTTATAAACAGTTATAAGCTAGTATATAGCACCGCTTTTTTAAAGCTAAATTTTTTTGTAGCAAAAGATCCGCCGGCCTTTATTTTATATTTAGTTCGAGTGAACGTATACTTTTTTGTTGTTTATATATATTTTTGTGTAGCACTTAAAGTTTTAAAGCTTATAATAGCGTAGTTTTGCGATCGAATTTTGCATAAAAAATAATAAGTTAATATTTTATACGTTGGTTGTTAGCTGCTAGTAAAAGTTAAAGTTTTCGATTTTTAGCTTTTTGCTTTTAAGTATTTTTATATATTTGTTGTTTTTTAGCCTGCGTACTTTAAGCTTTATATACATATATAGCTAGTGCTAGCACGGGATTCTTTTTTAGTTAATATAGTTATTAGTATAGTTAGTTAAATTAACTGCTTTGCTACTTTTGTAATATTTTATTGCTATAAAGTATTGCTAGCGAGCTTTTTTTAAAGCTATTTAGCTAATAATAAACTATAGCTTTTTATTTAAAAACATTGCTTTATTAAACATTTTTAGCTGTATACGCTGTTATTGTTTGCTTACTTTTTTTAAATAAGTAGCTTTTTTTTTTTTGCTAAGCTAGCAAACTATATTAATAAGCGAAACTACGCTTAAATTGTGTTTTTAAAAGCGAGTTTTAATTTTGTTATATATAAACTTTAACTTTAAGCTTAAACGCATTTTAAAATTACGATAGCTTTTAGTGTACGCGTAGCACTACTGCTTTTAATACACTATATACGTTTTTTTAAAATAGTTAATAATTTTGCCTTAGTTAACAAACTTTTCTTAAAAGTTTTTTTAGTGCTTTTAGACTTTTTTTCGATAAAAAATATATATAACATGCTTTTAAAAAATAAAAAAGCTATTTAAAAAGTAGTTAATCGTAGGCTTTTTTTTGTAGTAGCAGCGTTTAATTTGGTCGATTTTTTTAGCGCTATATTTTTTTTTGTTAATAAAACAAGCTTTACAAAGCTTTAAATCTAAAATAACAGCTGTTTTTTTAAACATATGCTAAGTAGCAAAAACGAAGCTAAAAACCGATAGCAACAAATCTATAAGCATTAGCTAATATTTATTAGGAAGCTTGCTTTTTTAGCTATTTTTTGCGTTAAACTTTACGTTTTTTATAACGTGCTATATATATAGCTATTGCTGCGTTTAATTACTTTATATAAACAAAAAAGCTAGCTTTTTAGCAGAATTAAAGTTTGTAACTATTATATATAAAAGCTTTTGTATTTATAGCTTGTTGCATAGTTTTTTTATGTATTTTAAAGCTTATGTTATTATTTTAGCGCTTTTGTTAAAAAATATTGCGTACGTTGCACTAAAGTAAGTGCTAACTTTTGTAACGCTGTTAAACTAAAAGAGCAGCATGTTATACTTGTTAACCTTGTACATAAAGTTTATTATTAAAACTTTTAAGTAATATTGCTACATTTGTTAAAACCATAAAAAAACTTAAAATAAGCTACAAAAAGTCCTATTAATTAAAAGCAGTATATGTTATACATTAAAGCTATTTTGTAATATTATTAAAACTTAAAAAAAGTTGCTAAAAACGTTTTTAGCGTTTTGTTTTTTTGCAGCAACGTAGTTATTTACGTTTTTAAAAGTTAAAAAACATTTAAGGTTAGCTGCTTAAAAATTTTAAAAGATTTATTTATTGTTTTTTTGTTGTACTGCGCTTTAGTTCATAATTTCGCAATATATTTTAGTTTTTATTTAATAGCTACAATAATTTTTTAAGCTATTCGATAGCAAGTAGTTATAGCGGCCTTTAGCTACTTCGAAATATTAAGCGTTATTTTTCCGGTTTAGTTTTAAAACAGCTAAAAACAAGCAGTTCGTTTTTTTTAAAGTAACTGTTTTGCTTTTAGCTTTTGCTTTTAAGATAAACTTGCTTTTTTTATTATAAAGAACTTTATAACATGTTGTTTAGCTTTCTTTGTTTTACTTTTTAAGCCGCGTAACAAGCGTATAGTTGTGTATAAAAGCGTGTTTTTAAATATTAGCGTAGCATTCTGCTTATAACTTATATATACGTTTTTTTAGAAGTATTAAAAGCTTTGCGTTTTAAATCAACAAAACTTTTATTATTTTATATAAAAAAATAATGTGTTAAATGCTAAAAATAAAAAGAATTTAAAAATATTATTTTTATTATAAAAAAATAAATATTAGTAATATTTATAAAAAATATATAAGCACTTATAATAGTATATACTAATGTTTACATGCTTTTTTTTTTTAGCTTTAATATTTAAATAAGCTAAAAAATAATTAAAGCTTTAAAAGTTATACTTATAAACAAGTTTATATATATTTTTGCTAGTAAAAAGTTTTTATAATAAATTATATAAGCAGCTACTTTTTTTTTAACAATTCTTTTAGCAAACTTTTTAACCTTTTTTTAACATTTCTTGCTACTTTAACTTATACTTGTTATACTTTTTTTTATTGCGTTTTTTGCTTTTTTTAAACATTTCTACTTTTTTAAACATTTTTGCTTTTTTAAGTATTTTTGCTTACTTTTAGCTTTTTAAAATAACTGCTTAAATTAACTCTTTAGCAAATATATTTAAATATTTTATATTTATAGTGTTTATTTTTGTTAGTATTACTTTTTTTAGCTAAATATTATAGTATTTTATAAAGATTACGTTTATAATTGTTAGCTAAAACATTAAGCTTAACTTCCTTAATTTTTTTAGCTTTATCTAGCTTTTTAGTTTTATTTATTTAGTTAATTTTAAGCTTGTTAACTAAAGCAGGCCTGTTAGCTAAAGCAGGCTTGTTAACTAAAGCAAGCTTGCTGTTAGCTAAGTTAAGCTTTTTTTTAAAGTTTTAGTTTAGCTTAAGCTTTACTACTTATATAGCTTTAGTTTTTATAGCTTTAGCTTTTAAATCAGTAAAAACTATGCTTTTAGTAAGCTTAAAATAAAGAGCGCTAAAAAGCTAACTTTAACTTTAAAGTTAAATTAACCTTTTTTAGCGCAGTATTAGCGCTGCTAGCGATAGCTTTATTTAATTTTACTTATATAAAATCGAAAAAAACAAACAAAAAAGCTGTATATTTATAAATTTAAATAAACATAATTACTTAGATTTATTTTTTAACTTTATTTTAATTTTACGGTTTATTACTAGTTTGTTTTAATATATAACACTTTTTAAAATCGATTTTTAAAGCTTTGCTACTCCAATTTAGCAGTTTTTCTTTTGTTTATAAGTTATAATTATAGTCCGTTTAAAGGTTTAAAATGCTTTATATTGTTACGTATGTAATACTTATTTGTTTTTTATAAAAAAATTATTATTTAAAAGCTTAAACTTAAGCAAGTTTTAATATATAATTTATTTTGTTAAAAGTTTAATATTTGTAATATTTAAAATAAATAGTATTATAAGCAATTAATATACTTATTTAAATATTATAGTTATATAAAATAAATTGTTTGCTATTTATTTATTTATTTACTTACTTAGGGCTATATATTGCCCTTTAAAGCTTACATATTTCTATTACACTTTTTTATTTATACCTACTTTTTGCTACACTTTTAAAGTTTATTTTATAACATAACTATATATAACACTTTTTAAGCCTTTAATTTTTTCGCTTTTAATAGTTTATTAATTAATTTTAATAAAATTAGCTTTTTTATTAGTTTTTTTAATAGTGCTAACTTATAATATATAGCGCTAAATGTTTACAAGCAAATTTTAGTACTACTACTACTACTACTACTTTTACTACCACTTTTTTTTACTTTTACTACTATATATATAATAATTAGCACTAAAAGACCAACATATTCGGAAGTAGCGCACTTTTAGCTTTATATACATGTTATTTTTAACATTTTTTAATTTTTAAAGTAAAGCAGCAAGTTTTAGTACTACTACTTTTTTTTACTTTTACTATTATATATATAACAATTAGCACTAAAAAACTAATATATTCGGAAATAGCGCACTTTTAGCTTTATATACACTTAATTTTTAATTTATTTTAATTTTTAAGGTAAAATAGCAAGTTTTAGCACTTTTAACACTATTAACACTATTATTACTATTATTACTATTACTACTACTTTTTTCTATCTTTTCTATTATACATTTAACGATTAGTATTAAAAAACTAGCATTTTTAGAATTAGCACGCTTTAAGCTTTATATATATTTACTTTTTATTTATAATCGCGTTAAACTAACCTTTAATAA
Source organism: Xylaria castorea (assembly GCA_022495115.1). Lineage (NCBI taxonomy): Eukaryota > Fungi > Ascomycota > Sordariomycetes > Xylariales > Xylariaceae > Xylaria > Xylaria castorea. Next base: position 70,968 of record MU382671.1, read on the forward strand.
TAACAAACTTTAATATATATTTTTTTCCTGTTTAGTTAGCTTTTAACCTACTAGATTGCTAGCTATAACTTTATTATACAGCTACTAATAGCACTTTTTTAAGGTATAATATATTATTACTTGCGGGTAAATAGTACTTTTTTATACATATATACTAAAGCTAAAAATTTAACCGATAATAAAGCAGTTAAGCTAGCTATAACGTTATTGCATTATATTAATAGCATTTTTTTAAAGTATAATGTATTACTACCTACGGGTAAATAATACTTTTTTATATATATATGCTAAAGCTAAAAGTTTAACCGATAATAAAGCAGTTCTAAGGTTAAAATGCTACGTTATAACTTTTTCGAAGGCTAAAACGCTTAATTAAACACGTAAAAACAATTGTTTCCGTAAGCCGCAATATTGATTTTTTTAAAGCTAACAGCATTTATTTTGCTTTTCGATTATTAACATTTTTTTATATAAAGCTGTTAAACCTATTTTAACTTTTGCCGGTTTTAGCAGTCCTTTTAAAGTTTTGCTTAAACTTGCTTATAAGTTAACGTTTAACTTAAAAGCTTTTATATAAAAACAAGCCCAAACTTTGTTTAATTTGCTTATAAATATTTGTTTAAATTTTTTGTTTTTTTTGCTTTTTTGCTGTCCTTTATTATTTATTTTTATTAATTTTATTAATTTTATTACTTTTATTTATATTACTACTTTTGTTACTTTTATTTTATATTACTTAGGTAATAAACATTTGCTTTTTTAACCGTTCGCTAATGTTTAATTTATTTTTACAGCTTTATAATAACTGTTGCTAATTTGTTCGAAGCTAATAAAATTAACAGCTATTTATTTTACGAGCTAACATTTTACTGCTATCCATTTACTTTCTATTTGCTTTAAACTTAACTTTTTACTTTTAGGTAAAAAGCAAAAAGTAGTTAAATACGAACAACGGCTGCTTATTTTACGAGCTAGCACTTTACTGCTATTTACTTGCTTTTTACTTGCTTTAAACTTAACTTTTTACCTCTAAGTAAAAAGAAAAAGGTGGTTAAGGACGGCTATTTTGCACTAATAAAAACCTTTAACTTTTAACTTAGCAAAGGTTTTTAACTTTTACACCAACAAAAACTTTTAACTTTTAACCTAGCAAAAGTTTTTAACTTTTATACTAATAAAAACTTTTAACTTTTAACCTAGCGGAGGTTTTTAATTTTTATACTAATAAAAACTTTTAACTTTTAACCTAGCAAAGGTTTTTAACTTTTAAACTAATAAAAACCTTTAACTTTTAACCTAGCGGAAGTTTTTAACTTTTAAACTAACAAAAACTTTTAATTTTTAAACTATTGTTCGAATACTCGATTAACTTTTTACTTGAACGCTTTTTATGTTTATGCTTTTTTTTCTTGTGTTTTTAAACATATAAACGCTGCAAGCAGGAGCTAGTAAGTTAACACTAAGTTTTAAGTTATATTTAGCAATTTTTGCTAATTTATATATAGCTAGAATAGCTAAAACAGCTATATTATAAGAAATAACAACGTTTTACTTGTTATTATTATATACTTATTATAAAACGAATTTATTTTTATATATAGCTTATTTTATTAAATTATTGCTATATTTTTTAGTGTTTTATTTATTATGCTACTTAAATTTAACGATTAAAAGCGCTTGCTGCTATAATATAGCTTTTACACTTTTTTTACTACTTTTAATTACTATATATTTATAACTTTATATATTTATATTAAGTTTTACTTTTTTAGTGTATAGCTTACAAACTTTTCTAACTTAATAAGCTTTATAAGCATGCGAGCTAAAACAAGGTTTGCTTTTTTTGCAGTTAAAAAAATGCTGTTTAAGTAGCAAAAATAAAAGGAGAAAGTCCGTTTAAAGGTGTTAAAAGCAGTAGCATATAGTAAATCGTTAAATTTTACTACGTTTTTAACCTATTTAAGCTCTTTGTAACGCTTTACGTAATTTAACACTTTGTAACGCTTTTGGGTGATTTAAAAGCTATTAAAGCTACAAAAGGCTTTAAACTACGCTTTATAACGCTTTTGCGTGATTTAACACTTTGTAACGCTTTTAAACGATTTAAAGGCTATTAGAAGCACTTAGTTAATATAGCCACTTAATTGCATACGCAAAATTTGGAGCTATACATAAATATATAGTGAGCTATTACTTCCTGCTATAATCCTTACTTAATTTGTATAAAAAGTAGAGCAAATCTATATAAATAGCGTGGAAAGTAGCATAAGCAGCTAGAAAAGGTAGCAGGAGTAAGTGGTTTAAATTATAGCAAAAGTTTATAATTACTATATACTTTTGCATAACTTAAGTAAGTACAAAGTATACGCATATGCTGCAATTATGTATATAATTATATATAAGCTAAAGTATTTACTACGGGTGCAATAAATGCGTTGCTGCTAGTAAATACTGCAGTGCTGCGTAACTATACAAACAGCTACACAGCTACATAGACTACCTAATTAAGCCACACAAACGCTAAATATAGAACATAGATAACTTGGGGCAGCGGAAGGCTATAGGGCACTTGGCTGGCTGGTTAATTGTATATTACATGTACAGGTGGGGAAAGGGTGGCATGAGCAGCCAGAAAAGGTGGCAGGAGTAGGTGGTCTACCATCTCGTCCCAATGCTTTTTTTGACCCCGCCACAAATCACTGATGGGCTGTTATGACTTGTTGCCCTTGACTCACTAATAGGACGACGTCGGGCTCAACTACGGCAAGTGAAATTAATTACAGTTCAAATCGAGACCTTTCTATCTTTGTAATTATACATTCGATTTCAATCTGGCCTGTTTTGACTTTTACTATCAAAAATGAAGGTCGACGAGCTTGTGGCCCTCTCCGAGTCGCTCGGTGGTGACTTCAAGGCCATCGAGCCCCATCTCATTCGCATTGAGAAGCACTTGACACTTCGCACATACCTTTCTGGCTACACTTTGAGTGAGTTCGATCACAAGATTTGGGTTGCCATCAAGAGCAACAGGGTAGCCGTGTCCTTCGTGCGCAAAGGTTCCTACGTCAATCTTCATCGGTGGTTCATCTTCGTCGAGCAAGCCCACCCCGAGATCCAGACCGATGTCAAGGCTGCCGATTCCGTACGCAAGGCCAAGGTCCAGGCCGCTAGCCGTGCCGGTGCCAGCTACAACTTGGCACTGCAGGAGACCGACAAGGGCGTCGTCACTCGATTCTTACCTGAGCCATCGTGAGTAACACCGGGATCACTAACATGTTGTTCAGTCGGGTTACTGATCGGGTGCCAGGGGCTACCTTCACATCGGACACGCAAAAGCAGCTCTACTAAGCGACTACTTCGCTCACCAGGCGTATGACGGCAAGTTGCGCCTGAGACTCGACGACACAAACCCGAGCAAGGAGAAGGAGGAGTTTCAGGATGCCATCATCGAGGATCTCGCTCTGATGGGTGTCAAGCCCGACGTCGTCACCTACACCTCTGACTACTTCGACCACCTCTACGAGACTTGCCTGACACTGATCAAGGCCGGCCATGCGTACGCCGACGACACTGACGTTGAGACGATGCGCGACGAGAGAGGAAGGGGCGTCGAGTCAAAGAGGAGGAACCGAACCGTCGAGGAGAACTTGGACATCTTTGAGCAGATGAAGAATAGCACAGAGGAGGGCCTGACGAATTGCATCCGAGCCAAGATCAGCGTCGACAACCCGAACAAGGCCATGCGGGATCCTGTCATCTATCGATGCAACCCGAGAGACCCCCACCACCGTACCGGTACCAAGTGGAAGATGTACCCAACCTATGATCTGGCCTGCCCCGTCGTCGACAGCCTCGAGGGCGTGACTCACGCCCTTAGGTCGACTGAGTACACAGATCGCAACCCCCAGTTCCAATGGTTTCAGGACACGCTCAAGCTTCGCCAAGTGTACATGTGGGACTTCTCCCGCATGAATTTCATCCGAACCTTCCTCTCCAAACGGAAACTCGCCAAGCTGGTCGACAACGGCAAGGTCTGGGGTTGGGACGACCCCCGCATGCCCACCATCCGCGGTGTTCGGAGACGTGGCATGACGATTCCCGCGCTGCGTGACTTCATCCTCAAGCAGGGCCCGTCGCGCAACGTAGTGACGATGGACTGGACCAGCTTCTGGGCCGCCAACAAGAAAGAAATCGATCCCGTCGCGCCTAGACACACCGCTATCCTGAAGAAGGATAGCGTCAAGATCAATGTCACAGGGGAGGGCGCTCCTGCGGAGCCCCGAGCCGAGGACAAGCCACTGCACCCCAAGAACCCAGCCGTGGGCACTAAGAAGGTGGCCTTTAGCAAGGAGGTCCTCCTTGATCAGGAGGACGCGCAGAGCTTCAAGGACGGCGAGGAGATCACTCTGATGCAGTGGGGCAACGCATACGTGCGGGACGTGGCCGGCAAAGACCCAATCACGAGCCTCACCTGCGAGCTGCACCTGCAGGGCGACGTGCGCACGACAAGCAAGAAGGTGACCTGGCTCTCGACGCAGGGGCAGAAGCTAATAGACGCCGAGCTGTGGGACTTCGACTATCTGATCACGAAGGACAAGCTGGACGAGGAGGATGATTTGGACGCCTTCCTGAACCCCACTACAGCGACAATGGAGGAGGCCTTCTGTGACGAGGGGGTCGCGAACCTGAAGAAGGACGACATTATTCAGCTCGAGAGACGGGGTTATTACCGGGTCGACAAGGCGTATGGGGATGGCGAGGAGAAGAAGGTTGTGCTGTTCTGCATCCCTACGGGCAAGAACAAATAAATGATACCTTACTTGCCTGCGTAATGAATGTAAAGATACATACCTAGCCAAGGTAGATAAGAAAAGAAGAAAGACGAAGAAATTGGGAATTTGGCTCTTAGATAGCCAGTATCTACAAGCCAACCATTGTTCCATCACTTAAGTCCATGTTGTGTTTCATTGCTTTATTCTACTTCTATTTGCCATTAAATATGCCATCTCTGTGTCCCCCGTTGTATTCCATCTACTACAATCTCAGCTCTATTTCTATATTTACATACGCTACCTGCATACCACCATATCTGTGACACAGAGTCAAGATTCGGGTGAGCTTCACGCTACCTAGTCTAGATAGATAGATAGACAGACAGCAGTCCAAGCATGAACACAACTAGCAACATTAAAGCATTAATGCCAAGTACCCATGTAAGTTTGGCAGGTTAAAGATGTAGTGTAGGTACCTACTTACGCATGAATATGCAACGCAACGCATAGCCGGAGTTAGAACAACCTACCTTGTCCTAGACAGCAGACAACCCCAGACGACAAGACAACCCCAAGCAAGCAGGCAGGCAACCAAAAGCAGGCGAACCACCAACCCAGTAAGTACTCGCATGACATACTTAACAGACAGCTGTCGTACCTGCGCAAGCGAGTCGGGTCGGTGCCCTATCCAGGTACACACCTACTGCCTATCTAGTAAATAGCTCGGTAAGCTAGTTGGGTACCTTAGGTAGGTAAGGTAAGTTACATCCACGTATGTAACTACACATCTACAGTATCTATCCAGGTAGCTTCAGTTGGGCATGTAGGGTGGTAGGGTAGGGAGGGAGGGAGGGAGGTGTTCTCCTCAGCGTAGGGCTCTACCGTCTGACTGTATGTAACTATACCCAATACGACTATTCTCAGACCGACTATTTGGGAGATAATTAGGTGCCTTATCTTCTAGGCTCGATAAACTAGTTGTACTTAGTATGTAGTTGCTAGGGGCGAGTAGGTTAGGTAAGATACATAGATACCTTATCCAGGTACGTACGGCTCTACCGACTGACTACCTACACGTAACTATACCCGATACAACTATTCCTGGACCGACCGACCAGATAGGAGATAGTTAGCGACGACGTGATCCATAAGTTTCGAAATATGCATTTCTATTCTGCATGTTTGGCATCCCATGTGATGTTTACCACTGCCGGATTCGTCCCACATCCATCGTCTGCTATTTATCCCTAACCCAATAAAGCGTGGTCGTCTCGACGTGTCAGTCAACTACGGGTCCAGCTGCGCCCGACCCGCGCTGTCATATCGCTATGTTGTGGACTTATGGCTCAGTTGATCCTGTTTATACTGGTTGGATTGAACGGAAATAGAATCAGGCAGGATGGAATAGGTAAGTATTTTCAGCTCGTCGAGAGCACCATTCCCACTCGACGATTACGGGGCGGTCACACATGTCCTTGTTCTAGGGTATGAATGGATAGATGAGGGCATATGAAAATAGTTAGGTATCACGGAGGCGGGAGGCAATCGATCCGCGGGGAAGGTTGTAGACGTTGGGGATGTCGCGCGAACCATGGCCAAGATATCTGGATGTCGGGATCATGCCTCGAGATTAACCTAGTGCAGATCTGGCCGCACACAGCTCGTGCTCTATTGGAGGACAGCTTGCTTGTGTGATATTCTGGTATAGGATATGAGTAGAGTAGTGAGTCGCGATCCTCTGAACTTGAGCTAGACTAGATTCCAATTGATTCATGGCCAGCTTGTAGTTGCCATTGATAACGGCTTCTCAGAATTAGAATACCGTAGTCGTAGATTTTAACTATCAAGCCCCAATCGTTGAATTAAGAAGTACGGCGGTAAGCGAGGAACGAGTTGCACAAGAAATACCGCAGCGGGATGACGGAGACTATTCCGGTTGAGGAGCACGTTCGGTGTTTCTTGTGTATCCAGTAGGTCTTAGCTGTTGATGATTTGTGGTGACATAGACTTGCTGTGGTAAAAACAGTACTGCGTAAGGCATGGTTGCCTACAAGGCAACAAGAGGACTACTCCCCATACGATAGATGGCGGAATACTCGACCTGTTACATGTCTGCATGTCTCAAGAATTGGGCCTAGAAGAACCGACGACACGGAGACCTTCCCCACCAGTGACTGAGACGATTGACGCTGGGGACATGCTGCTGGGACACCTTTGCTGGGACACTTACAGGTGACGTGCAGGGTTGAGAGATTTGGTACAAGGCTGAAAAGAGAGATTCGGAAGTGGATGGGACAACAGCCACGAGGATTTTCGGGACAGGCGAGTGGGCTGCCGTGGGGAGTGACAGGTTCGGTTGGCCTTCACCTTACCCTCTACGACGCCATACTGTTCGTCCGATCCCTCGTCGTCATGTCGGCGCATAAGCCCATCCACTGCAGCGGCGGACCCAATGGACGGGGACAGATGGGAAAAGGTACGGGAAATGCGCGACAGGGCGCCTGAAATTCCCAGCCAACCGTAGACGAGCAGACGAGCAGGCGAGACGTGGATCGGGCTAGCTTGCAGCGGCTGGCCTTGCGGACTTTACAGGCTTGCAGGTGGCCATTTCGATGCGTTGGCAAAGGGGGAGAGAAAAAAAAACGAAAAAAGAGGAGCTGGCTCTCGAGGGTTTGGCGCGTGGGCGACGTGGATCGGGTGGATTGGATGGATGGTCGGGAGTCGGGCTCCTCTTTTCACGACGTCGGCTCTCGTTTGCCAGCAAAAGAGTGAAAAAGGAGATTCGATAATAACAAACAACGATTATTGCTGACTAGGCAATATTAGCTATTAAGGTTGTTTGATCCGTCAATTCGCCCATTCAGGAGTCTTGTAAGTTGTAGGTTCATGCGAAATGGCGGAAAGAGACCAAAACAGACGGATAGGCGGACAGACAGTCAGATAGATAGACAGAGATAGTATAGTATAGTAATATTATGGTGATATGCACGATGCAAGGCCAGCTCAGCAAGCAGCTGGCCGCCTCTTCACCATTGTCACGCCTCGTCAGAAAATATCTGGCGGTGGCGGTTGACAAACAAGCCAAGCAAGGGAAAATAGACGAAAACGGAGGTCGTTTCTCTCTGCTTCGTATGTGTATGGTGATGATGATGACGAGGCGGAGGACGATAGATAGTAGAAAAAGCGGTGGAAGCTGTGTTGCCAGAACTTACCTACTTACTTACACCCCCTCTGTTACCTACTGTTGATACTGTTGACCAGCTCATCGTATCACTCGTGCACATACACACACATACCTTACCTTACAAACACACACGCTTTCAGTTACCTAGTTAGTCAGTCAGTCAGTCACTTGCTCTCTTGTAATACGGTCCCAATGCGTATAGTAGGCATGTATGTAGACAGGCGCAGATATCAACATAGCGAAGAGAAATTGCCAGAGAGGACAGGCTGGTCTCACATTGAGAGATGGGATGAAATGGAGATGCTGCTGTTAATATGTCCCTCCATGTCGTGGTCGTCTACGTGGATGTGGATGGGCAGATCCGTCGAGGGGTCCCATCTGGCATCGAGGTTGTAGTCGCAGGTAGCGCCAGGTACTGTAGAAGTAGACGGCGGCTATTGGGGCCGCCCCGGGGAACGGGGTCGGTACCGCGGGGGGTCTGGTATTAGACATGGCTAGCACCTACTGAGCACGGCATTTCGTGGCACTTGCCGCCCTTGTATGTATGTACATACAGGCACATGTACAGGCATATGTACAGTACAGGCACATGCACAGATAGTTACCTGTAGCCACCCTCCATCGCTGGAAAGAGCCCACGAAACAGAAGAGAAGCCGGGAAAGAGCACAGAAACGAACACAGGAAAGGGCGCGAGCGGGCGCAAAGGCAGGCGGCACAGAATCAGAATGCACTCACACAGAATGCACTCGGCAGGAAAGAGACATCTCGCAGTGGGCTCTGGTGGATCGGCACCGCGGACGGATGATTGATGCGCATCGGTTCGTGTGTCTGTCCAGCCAACCCGTCTCGCCCGTCTCCCCTCTCCATCCCCTTCAACCCCATTCATTGAAACCCCCTTCGCACCCAAGATAGCCAAGATAGGTAGTGAGGTACAAACCAGAAGTCCACTACATACTTGTGGTAGTATAGATACAACCCAGCCCAACCTGGCGCCCCATGCGTGCCGGCGCCATGCTCCACGCTCCATGTTCCATGCTCCATGCCTGCAGCACACCAGCACACCAGCGCACGAACGACAGCGAACGACAGCGAACGACGGCGCCGGCGCCCAACATCCACAGTTGTGCGACCGCCTGTACATGTGTACTTGGCCACCCATATCGACACACACATCCCCGTCGTCTGCGGTGTGCCCGTCGCTGATTGGTGTCGCCGCATCTGCTGGCCACGACAGGGGGGGTGGCTTATCCGCAGCCAATCCATCACAATCAGTCCAGGTACATGACACTAGATGCATACAGACAGACAGCATACAGACCAGCATACTCCGTACAGACAGCATACGGACAGCATTATACACCCATCTATCTGTCTTATTAGATATTCTCTGGATCAGCTATTGTACAGCTGGCCAGCAGTCAGTAGTGCCGATTACTGATCTGGTCTCTCTGTTGTTTCTTCTTCTTCTTTTCTAGTCTAGTTCATGCTGCTCATTTTCTCTTCCGATTCCCATATTTTCTGTTTCCTATCCTCTTTGGACCCCTTCAAGATCGCTTTTGGGGAGGAGCCACAACTGGGCGCTGGACCAACATACTTGTAGAGCAGCACTGAAGAAAAAGGTGACGGGATCGCTCACCACCTCTGCCATCCCACCCACACACCCAGTCCCCAAATCGATACCTTGCTACCTTACCAGAACCCTACCTTTCTATACGCATTTCTGCCCGAGTCCCGACGTCCGCCGCCGTCGCTGAAATGAGCTAAAACAGCCACCCCGCCTTGACCGGCTTCCTTCGACTTTGTCCTGGCCGCCCTATCTATATCGTATTCTATTATCCACTACCTACACCACCTCTGACAGCCAGCCAGTCAGGCCTGCCAGGGTAGCTTGAAGAGCTAAGACTGCCTAAGCTATCCCCACCCCGCGCGCGAGCCTCGACTATCACGACAACTGGTCTCGAACTGATATATAGCGAGACTTGTGTCTTTCTACTTCCCCCTGCCTCTCTCCTGAGGTGGAAAGTCCTCTGGCCCCCCGCATAGGCGAATCGAGCGTCACCGGAAACCCTGAGCGGTCGCAACGCTGGCTCGCGCCTAGTAGCTCTCCTGCGGGTGCTGCTGCTATAGACGCTCACTCAACGTCAGCCAACTCTTCTTATGGACTCACGATGATCTCCATGCAGCGCTCATTCTCGTCCCCGGTCTGCGTGCATCCGGCCCCTCGTGAGTGATCCCGCGCAACGTATGGATGCTTGTGCCTCGTGGTCGTGGTTGCTGATTTGCCCATGCGCTGCGCTCTAGCTGTATCGCCGACCGCGTCGAACCCATCTCGATCGCCAAGCCCCTCTCCCGATGCGCTCGTCGTTACGTCGCAACCACGCCGACATCGATCACGAAGCCCCGTGCATTCTGCCCCGCCTCCCGAGCCCACTGGGCCAAACACAGTTTTAAACGACGACACCTCTCACGATGAGATAAAACAGGATGCCAGCACGAGTGTGCCCTTGAAACCTCTTGTGGCTCAGGCCTCAACCCAACCGAGCACTAGTTCAGCCCATGACCGGGCAGTCATTTCCTCGTCGGGTACGCCACACTCGGCACTTAAGGATGCGCTCAAGGACACTCTCAAGGATACTCGCCAAGATGATGATGGACCTTCTCGCACACTCCCACAGCCACTCTTGGCCGACGTATCCCAATATACTGCCAACTACGTAACCGTTGAGGATGAGGGGACCACCCTTCAAGAGCTGGCCCATTTGGTCCGACTCTCCAAGTACCAAGAGCGCAAGCGCGCCAATACGCGCATCCGTCTCCAAAGGAGCCTCATCTCAACCGCCTTGTCTGCACGCCTCACCCGTTGCGGCGAGACCACGCAACGGAATCTGGCCGATCTTTTTCGATCTGGTGATACCCACATGTTTGCTAAGGTATATGATGCCATTCAGGATGTCCGTAATAGTTGCGATGCCACCCGTCGCTATGCCCTTTTGGAGCCAGACATGGAACCCCTCCAGTCGGCCGGCATGACCTCTTCAGAGACCTTGGATCATCCGCCGAGTGTCGCTGGGAGTATCAGTGGTAGCCCTGTCACTCCTTTCCTCGCTGACATCGACGCCACATCCAGAGAGACGATCCTTCATTTTCTAGCTCAGCTACGGACAAATCCCGACTATCTAGCTTCTCGGTTATGTGCCCTAAGCGTGGCCGAGCTCCAAGCTCTCACTATATTTCATGTTGGATTGGACCCTATAGAATCCGTTCTACCCTTTGGTAACACGCAATCCAGCGGGCGTGGAAGTACCAGCACCACGAACAAGAGCTCTGCTAGTGCTGTTGAGCGGCTCTTATCGTTTCAGCGCCACGACCCTTTATCTGCGCTTATCTATACAAGTTTCGCCAATTCAGCCGGTCCAGACAGTGCTGAGGACAGGAGAAGAACACAGGTATGGTCAACCGCCTGCGCCCGTCTAATCCAAGCCGCCCCCGTGGAGTATGAAAATGTCCTTGTAGCTATAGTCAACGTTTGGTCCGCTATGCGCGACTGGTCAGGACGTTCCAGTATGGAATGGTTCATTATGAAGGTTTTGAAAGACGGTGCGTTTCTCCTGGACAGGGCCGATGATCCCCAGGGCAACAGATTCCACGATATTGGAGATTGGACTACCAAAGATTCCATAAGGATGGAAGAATTCTATGACCAGGTCTTGGATGAACTGTTCGACCTCCTTGATGACGAAGATGGCACGGGTATTCCCGAAGGCGTTTTGGAGCTAGGAAATGAAATCTTGCGCCATCTGCAAAACATAGCTCCCTCCAAGGTCGACTCTACGAGGCATTGGTTTGTATACAAATGGATATTCTCCAACTGGTTGACGGCTGTCCTCATTCACCCCGAGAACTTCGGCATGATGGCCGAATATAACATCACCGAGTATGGTTGCCAGAGAATACTCAAGAACGTCGCTCTCAAGGCCCGGGACTTGGTCAATGATATGCTAGTACCTCACCACCTAGGACAACCTGTGTCCACACCGCTGAAGATCAAGAAACACATTGAGAATCTTGTAGGTCGGTTCAAGCCGTCGAGGACCCAGAAGACGGCGAGGCTACTTCCAGCTAGATCCATTACCTCCTTGCGAGAGACCGCCGAGGTTCATCCTTACATTGTTGTCAGTCCAGCTGATCTTCTCACCTTGGTCAATGCTCTGTTTCCAGAACGGCGCCCTCAATCGGCCCACTCAAGCGGTACTCGTTCTGCTGCACCATCCATCTCTGGGTTCTCGGCTATCTCCCAACCCATTTCCGTAGCAGCATCGAGGCGAGACATGGATACGACGTCTGTCTTTGGCATGAGTGTTTCACCCGTACGTAGCGAGACAACGTCGTACGAACCCCTGATCGATCGAACTTTGGGTACCCCTCAACGGTATTCCCCTCCTTTCTCGGATGCGCCCTCACGACCTCCGGATAGCTACGAAGAAGACGGTCAAAAACTCCGTGTGGCTATGCGTGAAATGGCACAGGTTCTCGGCGGCGACGTCGTAGCAGGCTCGTGCCACCCATGTGCCGAGAGGTGGGCCGTTCTCTTCGTCTCCCCAGATGGAGAGGGGCTCTCTTTGCAGATGACCTATGATCCTGATGATGAAGATGACGAAGATTCTTCCGCGGCTAGTGAAGATGACGAGCCAGAGGAGAGATCCGAACTCAGCAAAGACTACCACCAATTACGCGATTCTATCTTGAGACTTGTGGAAGACTTTGAAATCCCACGGAGCTTAGAGGGTGGGAACGCACATACTACGTTCAGTAATCGAGCCTCCAGACTAAAGAAATATCGGTCCAAGAATAAGATCATCACGTCGGAGAACAATATGAACAGCCGGAATCCCTATCGTAAACGTGACGATACGGCCATCCAGGGAAGCCATTCGGTGTTGATTGCCATGTTAACGGCTGCATCGTCGCAATCAAAAATTCAATCGGACTTTGTGTCTGCGCATTTGTACTGGAGAACTCTCCAGCAGTTAAATGCACTAATCTCACCTTCGCTTCGGAAAAACGGGTTCGCGTCTTTGCTCAATATTTTTTCACGCGGTCCCCGGGATTCACTGCATCACTCTGCGTCGGCGATTGAAGGGTACGATGCCTGGCTTATTTGGCTCAAGCAAAGTCAGGAAAGGCATGAAGGACTGATCGACACTATGATGACACGCCTGAAGGCTCTCAGAGACAAGATGTGGTACGTGACTGAGGTCCGTAACTCGGAAGTCTACGTACACGCCCGCACTCTCTGCAGTGCCCTGAAGATTATGGGCGTACACCGAATGCCGGGTTCATTCCAGGAGAGCCGTGCCCAGCTGGCGCGTAATCCCACGTTGAACTTTATCCACAAAGCGGAGTCACAGATGCTCGGACTTCTTGCCGCTCGGGAGGATCAGGGTGGCCCTAACAAGCTCACCGATGACCAAATAGAGAAGACAAACAAGTGGTTGCAGCAGTCGCACGTCAGAAATGTGTGTGTAGGCGAAGAACGAATCCACCGCCTGTGTTGCGAAATCGACAATTGTGTGGGCAGATTGGTCGGCGATAGTGTCACTGCAAATCCTGTTCTCTGGTCCAGTGCATTATACATGCGGGATCGGAAAGTATTCGATGGTCCTCCTCGTCGCGGTCGGGATCGCGAGAGCAACTATGAAGCTGATGATGCCATGAGTGTCATCAGCAGCGAGTATAGCCGAAGATGGACACCGTCTGCCAATCGCCCTAGTTCGGTATTACGCGGCATGTCTATGAACAACAGAAGTCAAATTTCGATCGACTCTGGCCGTCATAGTTGGTCTCGAGCAAGCACAGCCGCATTAGATATGTCAGATGCTCGTAATTATCATTATGGACAATCGTCGCCATCCATCGATTCGGCCACGACTTTTTTCTCCCCCTTCAACTCAACAATCTCAGCCAGCAGTTCAGCCACGTCTCGGGCCCAGTCTCCTACCGGCAGCCGGGGCGGCTTGCCAGGCTTGTTTTCGCATCCGTACCAACAATCGATACCTTCGACGGCCTCGCTAACACAACCTGACACAACCGCATCGTCCACCGAGACTGTCCAGCAACAGCGCCTTTCGGAAGAAAAGCACCGCTTCTTATCGGATCTCCGTCAGACTCTACTCAGTCTCCTGATATCCGACCTGGGAAACTTCCTCTACGCTTATGGTTCGGAAACAGATATCTGGTTTAGCGACTTAGGCCAAGAATGCCTAGATCTCCGTCCTGCCGAAGACGAAGTTGCGCGGCGGGCTTTGGCAAATCAAGACGCAAATACCGGACATACAAAACAGCGGGTACTTGAGAAGAAGAAGAGTTCAATCAATTTACGTGAAGTTGGAGACTCTCAGATCAGCCAAGGCCTGCATAGACGTGATAGTCCATCCCCACGAAATCATGGCAGCTTTGCAGTCAGTGAAAAGACCTCCGCAAATATGTCTTCATCGGCCCTGAAAGATACTACCACATTCCCGTATAGGAAAGCCTACCGTCGGCTATTAAGAATGTTTTCCATTCATCCCAATCCCTACACCAAACTCAACATCTTGTATGAGCTAGAGCAGCTTATCAGTGCTTCTCTATCTTCGGGTGGTCGTCGCTCACGCCTGACGCCACGAAACCAAGCCACTTCAAACGACGATCAAGGCGGCTCTAGCAAGCAAGAGCAACCCGACAAAGAACGTCGGTTTACTGCCCATCATGGATCTTCGGCATCGGGTCTGGCCATACGGAGCACGTCGGACGTTGAAACACGATCGAATGCTCCCATCAACAAAGGACATCAAGAGGCACTTCGCACAGTTCTGCAGTCACTACTTCGGGATATGGAAATTCGTCCCAAGACTTTATTCCGTGATTTGCAGTTCATTAGCGCGTTCGTGCCTTCTTCTGTCCTCGATCTCGATCGAAATGATGCGTATTTTGATACGGTAGTGGCAGCCATGTCGCTCAAAAGTGAGATCGTTTCTACCATGGTTGAAGTGGCGGATGGCATAGTAGCCGCCTCGCGCAAGTCCAACACAAATTACAACGTGAGCAGCATGCCGGACCCGCTGTTTCCAAAGAGCTCACTACACGATGCTGCCAGGATGTTGACAATTGCGGCCAAGGAGGGTGACCCGACGGCGCAACGTGAACTTGGCCTTCTTCAGCTCTCCAACCCCGAGCATGTGGCTCGAACAACCGTGCCACTATACAAGCCACGCGAAGTCTTTAAGCAGTCCGTCATGGAAACTTCGAGCATCCGCCCCGGGAGCAGCATGCGCCATCAGGGTGATCGCTCTAGACCTGGCCTAGGCTCCTCGATGCCAGGTCTCGCGGGCAGTTCGGACCCCAGCATCAATAGCGATGTTCGAAGTGACCCAGCACTCATGTGTGTCGCCTTGCACTGGATGGAGATGGCACAGAAGGGTGGTGATGAGCTCGCTAAGAATTTCATGAACCAGAGCAGAGAAATTTAAAAGGTGGAGTCCAGGGTAATGATTATGAAATAGACCCTGCCGTCTAACACCGCCCGTCCACGATATCCATGCATATGCGCCTGTTGGGAATTGTTTTGCATATCTAAGGTACAAGATACACGGTATAGGAGCCTCATATGGATGGTGGTATGGTATGGATTCCTGTTTGGCGATTTCATCGTTGCTCGTTTTCCCCTGATACCCTATATAGTTTTCACTTTTGGTTGTTGTATTTGGTTTTTGTCATTGCTTTTCTGTTGTCTGCGTGTTTCGTCTAGGTATTTACCTGCATCTACGTTACCTACCTACCTATATAACCTTACCTATTATGCTCGCTTACCTTGCCCATGGCAGCTTACTTACGTTATCTCATCTTATCTACGATGTATGTACCCGTTATATGGGTATCGGTTTGTATAAGTGTGGGTAGGTTGGGCTACCACCGTAGAATGGTGATTATCACTTAGAGATGGACGTTCAAGCGTTTTAAGGTCTGGTATACATACACACATAGATGGCACGCATATGGAATGATACACGCTGGGATTATGTGCTGGGGGTTATACAGGTGGAATATGCCTGAATGAATTGTACACGCTAGATCGTGTGCAATAGACGAATTGAATGAATAGCGATTTGGGATTTACTATTATGTTCTTCCGTTGGGTGACATGAACGTTCTTATCTGCGCATGTAGATTGATACTTATCTATCTCACGTTTGTAAGTCTTGGTATTTTTGTTCTGATTTTTCTCATTTAGAAGTGTTATCCTATCTACCTTACCCATCAGGACCTACCTGATTTATATTCAAGAAATTGAATTCTTATATTAATGTATTCGTAGGTTTAGTTTCAGACTATCGCTGTTGAGTAGTTGTAATTACGGTTCTGCGTACAGGTTTTCTATCTATTAGGTAGTTAACTGCTCGACGGGATCTTCACAGACTTTTTAAGTATAGAAGCAAGAGGCAGGTGTACCTAAGGTAATTACTTATATATGCATGACGACAATATTGCCCAACTGATATTGAAGGTGTCTCAATGGGCAAGCGGCACGAAAACGTGAGGTCTTAGTTTCGGGGAAACACATATCAACGTAACTACTTGTAGTTGGCCCGTTCCCCTCATTTCTGATTTCTCCAACTACCGGTAACTTAGATTATGGCGAAAACATGTCCGTCGCTAGTATAGCAGCATCTAATACGTGTTAATTTATATCGGTTACCCTGTTCCTTGCCTATACACACTACATGCTGTTCGATACGATTTGTATCTCTAGTTCGTTACCAGTACTAACTAGACAGGGTGTTGGTACCGTATACTTACTTATTTACGTACGGCGAAATTAAGGCAAGGGGGGATGAATACGAGCTGTATACCCACTTGTGTACGTATGCTGTGGATATGGAATTCGACAATGAATGTCCTCACAACATTCGTCCGCCTCGAAAGTCTCATGCCAAAAGTATGTTTGTATAATACATATATTTCTATCCGTCTATGAATGTGCAAGAAGCGGGTATCACAAATCAATTAGTCATTACCTATCAATCGATCTTCCCACCTCCATTCTCAGTGTCTCTCCCGTTTTCAGTCTTCGCATCTTCTTCATCCATAGCGACGACTGTCATATTCGAGCGCACGCGAAACCGCCTACCGCGCCAGTTGACGCCGGTCCCGAGGAAGACGGCCCAAGTCCATATGGGCAGGGCAAGGACCTCGCGGCCGAGCCAGGCGAACAGCCACTGGCCAAAAGGTCGCTTCTCAGCGCCGCCGCGGCTCGCGCCCCGCGCGAACGAGGGCGTGTTCTCGTCGACAGAGATGCTCAGTCCATCGTGGAGTCTCTTGAACACGACCCGGTCGACGAGCATCCAAAGCGTGACACCCAGGACCCAGAGGCGGAAGAGAGTGGTCCAGGTCTGGGGGATGCCGAATGTCTCGTGAACCCATGGGACGGTCGTGAGGCCGAAGGAGAGATAGAAGCAGCAGACGAGACTCTCGACGCCGTGCTCGACCAGCGTCGCTGACAAGACGGTCCATTTTCTCGCGCGGAGCCACCGCACTCTGCGCGCGACGTAGGCGCGGACGGACATGCCAGCCATAGGTTGAATAGCAAGGTCGCCGTATACGAGGCCGTGGTTGGCGTAGCCTGGAATGGCGGTGCGCCACAGCAGATCGCCGATGACGTGGTCTTCGCACATGTAGGAGGAGAAGTAGTCGATGCCGGTGGGCAGGACGGTCGAGGTGCGGGCGAGGATCGGGTTGCGGGCAGGATCGGTGGCAGCGTCGAGGTGCGACTTGCGGAACATGTTGCTCTTGCCCACGATACAGGGCGCGATGCCGACTGTGTTGATGGCGCAATAGAACTTGGCGTGCGTAGTGGCCATGAACGTCTCCTCCAGCCTCCCGCCGCCATGGGCCCAGGACCGTGAAAGAACCGACGAGGGGACGCCCACATCACCCGCACCCGTGCCGCCCGTTACTGAGGCGTTAGAGAGAAGGGCCTGGCCCTCAGTGCCGACGTGGCTCATGGACGTCACGGTGTCTACGACGAGGGGCAGCTGGTGGACGAACTTAAAGGGTTTCGTCCGTTTGCCGTTGGGTTGAAAGCCGCACAGCTTATCGACCATGCGGCCGGCGACATCCTTGGCGATCCAGATATTGCAATCGAGGGGCCATACGATATCTCCCTTAGCCTCCCTGTACGCCCTGCTCACGTTCCGGATCTTGGGGTTCGGGCCGATATTGTGGGCGTCGCCATGCTCGCCAGCGAGATACGGATCCTCGGCCTCGACGAAGACACGGGCGTCGAAGTCGGGAAAGTCGGCGACTAGCTGGCGGAGAATAGGGTACGCGGGGTCTTGCTTCGACTCGACGCAGAAGTAGATGGTCAGCTTGTCTCGCGGGTACGTCTGGTAGAAGACAGAGGCGAGGCACTCGTAGAGGGCGGGCTCGAGGCCTTTAGCGGGTCGGATGATGGTGACATGGGGGATGTCTTGTTTAGGGAGAGTCGGGGAGACGGGCTTCTTAGGTATTGACGAGTAATGTCGAAGGCTGTTGGCATTGGGCGGCAAGTTTTATCAGAATATGTACGATGCCGGCAGAAGAGAGCCAAGAAATGGGGGCAGAGGGCGGGAGGATGGATACTTACAGCTCGTAAGTACCCAAGCCTTGGACGACGAGGACGAAACAACCCCAGACTAAGCCTACACAGGCCAACAGGTAGATGATTGTGTGCATTAGAGGAGCATTGTGTAGTAAAAAGGTAAGTAGAGTGCGATTATTCGGATACGCTGGTCCTGGGATAAGTGTTGGTGTCCAAATTAAGATTATGGTAGGTATGTGACATTGAGAATGACAGGGCAAACGCGCATTGACAGGAAGGTGGCTAATTTGAATCCGCCCCGGTATGAGATATATAGTTCTGGAGACACAAAGAGAAAGCTTATCCAAGCAAGACAGGCCAAAGAAACAACGATCGAGGATGCTCAAAATAGCACATCGTCATTTTTCAAGGTTTAATTGAACGAACGAATTGACCAACTGGCGCCGCGGACCTTACGAATACGCTGACAAGATCGGGTCACTGACCCACAAGCCTAAACGAGTATAGTGTAATGACTGTAAGTACTCGATGTCTTGAGGGAAAAGAGAATTACAAGGGGATAAAATATTGGGACTTGTGTCCATCGGCAAGACTGGGGGGCACCATTTTTGATTCCTGTAATGTAAGAAAATGAAGAATCAAGTTGTTGGGGCAGGTTTACACTGTCCAGATTGTAACCTGGTGGAACAGAGTGTTACCGTTGACGGGACCTGCAGTGCAGGCTCTGTTAGGTGCATGTAAGTATGTAGATATGCGTACTTTGTGGGTCTAAACGCAACTATACTGTATGAAGAAACCCCACCACCTGCTAGACCCGAACACCGAAGATTCTCCACCCGAAAAGGCTGATAAAGCTGCAAGCTTGTTTCTCGGTTACCAACCTCCAATAAAACTTTTCCCTTTCCAACTTATTTCGCCATAGCACAACATGTCACATTCTCATTTTGAAAATATGTGAGCGCTGTGCTGTTTGCCTGTCACCACCAGGCTGCTTTATTCTTACACTCCTTTTTGGTTATTCAACATATTGACCGAGAATACCGCATCGCCTCTGTTTCCATTGTCTGAGTAAAGACTGTTGGATCGCGCAGTGACAGGGCCACCACATCGCTACCTATAGACGGTGAGTTATTATACTTTCAATTCTTGTATCTACGCCATTCATCGGCGCGCAATTTGTGTGGCTTGTCTGTGGCAACGCTGTGACACATGGGAGATTGTTCTATCGCGGTGATGACAAACCTTTATTCGGAACTTAGAGATGAAATACTCTCGATGAGTGTCCAAATATAGACTACAACGGTATCTGAGCGACCAATCGACCCACTCGTTAATCTGTTACATATACATAGAAGCATCTGATTTCGAGCTAACGGATTCTCAAGGTACCGAAATGTGTGATAGCAACCATGACAGAGGTAGAGAAACCCGCGCCTCGCGCGCCCCAACCTGATGCCCAGTCGGAACCTTGGGCTGGACAAATACGGAACAAGTCTTCCAGTAGACCGCAGAAGACTCCCCTTCACCAGATCTACGCTCTGCCTGCCCCTCTTCGTACCTTTCCCCTGCCGAGCTTCTACCCCAACAACCCACTGTCACTTTTTCATGTGCTTTGGGCATGGACAAGACAGGTTCTCTCTCCTCCTCCCGTCGAACCCTCAGTCATTCACCAAGGTTACTGGTCGCCCGAGACACGGTCTGTACATGTTCGAGATCCGAAGTCGATAAAGGCGCTCTGGGAGCAGGGCTTCTTTGGTAAAGGCAGCTACAGTCGGAGCGAGCCTAACTGGTTGAAGCGGGAGCAGAGTCGGCAGGGTGAGGGTCCCAAGAAGGTTGCCGAGCTGGTCACCGTACAGCGGCGTGAAGAGCGAAAGATGATGAAATGGGACCGTGCAAGAAAAGAACAGGAAGCAATCCTACGGACTCGGCTTGAAGAAGCCTGGGTGGCGCCGGTTGGCCCCAAGGAGCTCCTCGCCTTGCCGAATTCCATTGGAGATCTACACTTACCGCCGGTGGCTCAGCTGAGCAATGGACATGTAACTGCCAGCAGTTCCACTTATCCCATTACATCACAACCTTTTCCCAGTTCTACAAGCAGTGTGATGCCACCCACAAGCATACCTATCCCCCCTACTCCTGAGCTGGGTATGGACGGTGATGTGGCTGATGAGGCTGATAGGATCCCTTTCCCTTCTTTGAATGGTGGTCACTCCAATAATCCTACAACACCCATCGCGAAACGTACTGTGTCTATACCAGATACTGCTGTCTCCACTCCCAAGCGGAGAAAAAGTGTACGATTCTCACCTAAAGTAGATTCGACAACTTATCAGCTTGGTGATCCCCCTAGTCCCCATATATCATTATCATCTAACGGCAAGCTGCCGAACGGCGATGTGGTGAATGGAATTCCATCCTTGCCACAGTCTGTTGACTCGGTTATAGTCGAGGATTCGTCCATTGCAAGTGTCGCAGAAAGTACACCGAGCGTGCCAGAACTGGTAGACAGGGAACATCTCCAACTAAGTCCGGAAGAAGCCTTCTATCTCGTCTTCGCGCTGGGTGCCTTATCTGTCACAGACCCTGCTACAGGGAAAACCATGGCCAGTGGGGAGCTATTCAATTTATTCTGCCAAATGTCATGTTTTCCTTCAAGCACCGCTGAGCTGCGTCCGGATGACCCGTTCATTGTTCAGTATGCTGTCTACCACCATTTCCGCTCACTAGGCTGGGTTCCTCGGGCTGGTATCAAATTTGGTGTTGACTGGCTCCTGTACATTGGTGGGCCGGTATTTTCACATGCTGAATTCGCGGTAACCGTCCTCCCTGCATACACAGACCCGTATTGGAAATCTCGGGGCAATCAGCCGCTGAATAAGTCGTGGCATTGGCTGCATTCCATCAACCGCGTCCAGAGTCATGCTCTGAAAACCATGTTGCTGGCATATGTTGACATACCGCCCCCTTCGCAAAACTCGGACCCATCGACTTTGTTGAAGCGTTATAAGATCCGCGAGTTCTTCATGAGGCGTTGGCTTAGCAATCGCAGTAGAGATTGACCTATGTATCATGATGTATGACAACATTGTAGCATAAGAAGGCGTTTTGGGACGAGCGTTTGGATTTTATTGTGGTTAGAACTATAGTTTGGGTACAAATGTATAAGACCAATAGACATTCAATACTCACTACTATCTAAATCTTTTACCTCCATGTACGCGACGGACGTGATGATGCTACACAATAGCGCGATGATGTGTTGGTGGGTGTTGTTGAAGATAGGTATATGCTGATCTAACTATGTATACAAGTTTAAGAGTATATATAGACTTCCCATCATTTTAATCGAGTCTCTTTGTTCAATCTCTAACTGTGTCACTAAAGTCATCGTCATCTCCATCTTCATTCCTATCTCTAGTCTCGGCCTGCTTCTCACTGGTCTCTGGTAGGAACCTCGTCGAGACAGTGAACCCCAATGCAAGAATAAACAGAATAAGCCAGACCAAATAGCCAGAGAGGAACTGATTCCGCACGCCGACCGCGAACAAACTCGCGAACAGCGCAGGCGAGAACGAGCGCAGCCCACTCGTCAGCGTGAGCGCCAGCGCATTCAACATGCCCAACGTCTCATGCGAGGGCGAAACATCGTTAAGCGCCAGCTGGACGCCCGTAAAAGCCATGCTAACTCCGGGGCCCAGCGAGAGGAGTGTGGGCGCGATGACCCAGAAGGCCGTGTCGCCGGCGGACGTATGGTATCGCAGTACGATGGTCAGGAGTGGCATGAGCCCCAGAAAGAATGGGTACGCTGCCCCGCAGAGGCGCATGACGCCGTTCGTGCCCAGCCGGCGCTGCAGAGGCGGGAAGACGAGGAGCAGCCACACGGTTTGCGAGAGACCCGTCAGCCCCATGAAGAGGGAGATTTGTAAAGGCGAGAAACCCAGCCCGCCCAGGTCGACGGCTGTTGCCCAGAAGACGGGGACCACTGCCGTGTATGCGAAGGCGAGCAGCATCGCGTGCCCGTAGTTGTACAGCACGATGCCGACGCCGGGGGCGGTCAGGAGGTCCCACGTCGAGGCGCGATGGCGGGGAACCTGCGCGCCGACTTCGTCGTCGGACTGAGTTTTCTCCCTAGGCAGCGTCTCTTCCAAAAACAGCGCGGAAGTAACCACAGCCGTAAGCCCAATAACCCCGATCACGAGTGAAGAGAGGGCGTAGGGAAATTCCTCGAAGAACCAGACGCCCTTGAAGATGCTCGGGTAAAGCCTCGCAGGATCAGCCAACGCACCACCGAGGAGCGGACCGATGAAAATCCCCAGATTTCCAGCGACGGCGAACCACGAGAAGGCGAGCGCCTGATTTTCGCGCCCCGCGTTCTCGGAGATCATGGTACGGATAGTGACGATGCTGCCCGCGAACACGCCGGCAATGCAGCGGAAGAGAATCATCTGCCAGATGGTTCTCGCCATGCCGAAGAGCGATATCGCAATAGCGACGCCGAAGAGGGAGGAGACTAGCACGGGTTTCCGCCCTATGCGGTCGGCTGCGCGGCCCCAGGCGACCATGACGAGCATCTGCGTGAGCGAGAACAGGGACTCGATGAGCCCGGAGTAGAAGCCCATGTCCGACTCGGCGATGGAGCCGTGTCCGTTCCGCAGGACCATCTCGTTGATGTAGGGGAAGATGGAGAAGAATGCTATCGGCTCGATGAGACGCGCATAGCAGAGGAGGAGGATTTGTGTTTTGGGGAATGAGGCGGGTTGGGAGTGAGAGGTAGGCGAGGCGGAAGTAGAGGGAGTTGATGTGATGAGCGCCTTCGCATCCTCTGGGCCGCCCACTGGTACCACGGGGGACGACGAGGCTGCGAGCAGCGGCGTTATCTCGGTGGTGATGCCATCGTCACGCTCATCGCGTGTTGATGCGTCGTTTCTGTGGTGGCTATGAGTCGCCATGATGAACCTTTTTCTCGCTTCCCGAACGAGAAACAGTCAATGCGATACTTCAATTCGGCAAGTTTGTGAGATTGGCATCAATCAATGCTAGCATTCCGATTTTCAATCGTCAAATGGAAATATCTGTCAGCCGAGCTGCCTAAGTGAGCTCACATATCTGACATAATCTTACCGCACAAACAATAGAGGCTGAGATTGAAGGTTTTATATGGAGCATAGCTTAGAGTAGAGTTCCCAACTTGGTATTATGGATATAGGCTAAAGCTTATCTCGGTTAGATATGTCCCGATATGGAAAAGTCTTTAAGGTTTGAAACTACAATCCACTCTCTCTAACTACACTAACTGTAAAAGATGTCGACGTACGTATAAGAAGCTCTAGGAACGTACTCTACATTGAGCTGGATTGTGCTTGGTGGAGTGGACTGACCGTGTCTCTGAAGAGTCGTCAATTCTGCGAGTAATTACAGCACAGCAATCCTAGTCGGTATTCGTGAACATCCCAGGCAGCCCTGGAGAAAAATATCCCGGTAGTGTCAGCGATGATATGAAAAGTCTAGAGACGCTAGTATAATGCAGAGAATGGAAGACATCTATCTACTTGCCGACATATAGCGCAGAAATTGTTGATGCTAGCATACCTGAGCTATAAATTAGTAATTAATTCTGACGTTGTCGGTGTTTCATTCGCTTAAATATATTGAAAGATCTTATAATTCATAAATGTCGTGTAATGTTCTCAAGGGAGGATTCTATGGAAGAGCAGATCCAATTCCTGATGAATATTATTGGTTTTCTATAGGCCAGCATTCATCATCAGTTCTGCCTCGAACAGAAAATCGCCGAGGGACAGGTACTCGAAGTAGTAGACGCTCTGGCCTAGATCCGTCAGACACTTTCAGGGCAGCAGCTTATACGACCAGATATCAAACTTGATGGGGGAGAGGATGGTGGCGGTCGTGTGGTCGCCTAGCCATGAAGTTCATTGACGCCTTCATCGAGAGTGACTGGACCGCCTAATGCGATTATTGTCGTTTACGCACCTTGTGACTACAATACAAGAAATTTGTTTCTTATAAAACTGTGTCTACCAAAAATTTGTTTGTAGCACAATACGTTTGAAGACAGATTTATTCCAGTGTTTTACCTAACACAAAGAAGTTGTTATTTAGTTTTACCTAACACAAAGAAGTTGTTATTTAGTTTTAGTGTATTTAAGTCCACTCAACCCACCCACATATTCTAGTCCGCCTCACTTCACCCCAGCTTACATTCTCAGACATCATTAACTTTGACCTCAGAAATCCTGCCTATTAAACAAAGTCCAGAAATCATCAACACTCTTCCCCTATCACACAAAATGGCCTACGCCTACGGTATGAGCTTGCACGCTACAGTGTACATTGAACCCAAGAACGTTAATCGTTTCTTCGATGCCTTCAAACCCGTATTTGACAAAGTAATTGCTGAGCCGGAATGCATGTTCTCCGAGGTTTATCGGAGCCAGGAAGAGCCAGGGAAAATTACTTGGGTGGAGGATTGGTCGAAGTCTCCAACTTGGTTCTTCGAGAACCAAATCACGAAGGACTATTACAAAGAGTATCTCGCCATTACAGAGCCTATGTTCATCTTGCCACGCGCATATGAGATATTTGAGCGTCTTAGTCCGGGATACTGCTACAAGGACTAATAACTGTGTTAGCTAAGGACGATGGATCGATCAGCTAGATCGATCAAACTGGGTGTGCTAGGTGAGCGCGCTTACTTTTACACATAAATCTTCTACTTCTTCTTCTTCTACTTCTTCTTCTTCTACTTCTTCTTCTTCTACTTCTTCTTCTTCTTCTTCTTCTTCTTCTTAAAACAAAGTTACTTAAATTACTGCTAGTCAGTCCACTTTACAATTGAATTCCTTCTTGAAAGTCTTAATTGATATCGCTGTGAGATGCTTCGTTAGAGTGAATACCTGGTGTAGGTTCAGTAATATATGCGGGGCAGAACAGCCTTGTAGTATACATACGGTAACGGTCGTGTTGGAAAGAGACAGTAGTTAGGCATTAGTGTTAATTGTTTTATTAGGCTTTGTTATTTTTCACAGAAGATATAATGGCAACTTACTTGCCGGGATGGCAGTCTTATATCTGTGTAGAGAATCGCCGCCCCTTTCCTGATTGAAGCATCTCTCCGGTCGGAATGAGAGCGGCTTGGTAAACACTTCAGGACTGAGACGCAGCATCGACGCAGTCCACACGAAGATGCCGCTGCGAAGAACGACGACGCCAGCAGCATCAGCGGGATTATTTATGAGACAGTGCCACTATCCAGAGCAAAGTGGAGGATTACAAAGACTGTGCTTAGATGCGATAGACATGTATTAAGGTTGAGGTATGATATAATTGATATGAATCAGAACAGTCTGTCATCCCCGGTGCAAAGATCTTAGTACTGTTGGTGTCTGGTGCCTTGATGTAGCAACCTCGGTATCTTGACGTGGCTACAGATAGCGGAGACCGTAGGTCCAACCGCAAGGGACAAACTGTAACACTTGTACTTAAGACTAGAAGCAAAAGGCGGTGTAAGATAGTATAGTGGGAAAGTGGGCGCAACTGGAGAGTTAACTTCTGGACATTGACACCAAGAACTCGCGCGGCAGAGTCCACGTAGCAAATAAACGGCATGTAGTCGAGTTATGGGGACAGCATTTTGTGGTAAGGTATTCTTCACATCTAAAGTTTGAGACCTAAATCTATAGTCTCTTTCTATTCGTCAAGGTAGTCAAATCGGCCACTGCCACGAAGCACAGGCTCACAGACGTAGACGAAGAGACTGCTTGTATATAGCCAGATAGCGTCCACGAAGGTGGTTTCAGGGACTTTCGCGCAACAACAAGTGTTTAATGCCTACCTCAAGTACAGGGTTCTTGAAAACCATCATTTTGAGCATGGTGATACCGTGTCTTAACCGGCAATCCTCCTCTTCGATATGTTCTCAGGAGCGGCTCCTCACGATCATATTAGACGCCCTGGATAGTGCTCCTGGATAATTTGGTTTCACTTCTGGATAACTTTCATAAATCCGACTCGGGATAGCTGAAATAATTGTCTGAACTGAGTATGATCATCCTCAAAAATATGGAGCTTAAAAGGTGAAGTGCCATTAGCAATAGAGCATGGAATCTTGGGACTAATTTTTGAGGACGACGCGGATAGTTACTATGAGGAAGATAAGAACGCAGGCAAGGTTTTATGCTAAAAGATTTCATGTTAGTGAAGTAACGGCTGTTCGGCACCTGTGGAGCAAGAGTCTGGTTTCCATCTCTGTGGTTTCTATACTTATAGTCACAACTCTTCCTCGAATGAAATACGCTGTTTTAAAGTGAGTCACCTTGACCTTATTGGACTTGGAGTAGTTCTACGCAATGGCGTTTCTATTTAGCACGGGCTTGAGCTGCTCTTATCCAAGATCGTAGGTGAGCTGCGGAGTTAGGCATGTGAACCTGCACACGATAGTTGGAAAATAATTTTGTGACTTTGTTTGACCCGAGGCAACACGATCGAACTCGCTAAAGATCGAAATTTGCGCGTGTATGTAATAAAAGCGGTAAAGAGAGCATGGATGATTCCGTGCCGCTTGATCCAGACTTCCGTAGACCCCCTAATAGCTTTATACCCCTATTCCCACCCCCCTTGATCGGCCGCTACACAATCCCCAATGGTGCCACACGACCTACTTCAATGACAGACTTAATTACGCAGATGACAGACCACACTTTGCCCTCTGTTCTTACTCTTCCTAAACGGTCTCTAACAACCCGCCCCCTCTCTGGCCATAACTACTCCGTGAAATGCCATGCTAGAGGACTGCCTGGGTTCCTGTAGGTATAGCAGGCGTGCGGTGGTCGTGGCAGCAATAGTTGACTACTTGTTGTGGTGCAGTATAAAGTGGAACTCTTGGGAAACTACATACAGTCGTTCCGAATAGAAATGTCGTGTTCTGCCGTCTGTTCCGGGACGAGCTGTCGCGCTTAACTATATTTTCTTAGGCGCTTCGAAACGAAATGTCATAGATTCTTCGTTTCCAAACGAGTGTAGGACTAACTAGCGCTGATAGGATTTGAACCTAACCTTAATTATTCTCGCTATCAATAGAACTCATCTATAATACTCCCGTCTCTACGACAATCTAGACTTGATCTTATGACTCCAAGCCGACAATAATAACAAAAACTATAGCTCTACCAAACTCCTCAGTCAAGTAGTAGGATCTCATAGCCGGCACTTGAGGGTGTAGAAGTAGAGATGTAATATGTTGCCGCTGCGGGGCACGAGGGGAAAACCACTGGGCTAGGGTGGAAGTCGGTCTCCAATTGCAATGATTGGACAATTACGCCATCTACATCCACATTTCCTAGGCTGCTTATATGTAGATGTGGTGCCGTTGAGCGGACGCGTAGGTTCGATTTCTATTATTAGCGCTAGACTGGTTACGTATTGGTGTTCCCTCTTTTTCTCACTTCGCCAAGAAAAACTTGGCTGCAAGTGAACTGGGGAAACATCCATGATCGTTGCTAATGACGTTTTGGGCGTAGAACACTCGGCTAGTCACTGTGTAGTCGTATTTAACTGCTCTACTAGTTAGGCCACACCGCATGCAAATGAAGCCATTGAGTGCAATCTGACTACATGGACGATGTGACACTATAAAAACAGTGCTTCATTGAAGAGGGCTAGAATACGGATGACAACAACACGATCGTCCTATTGTCGATCGATTCTAGTGCTGAAAATTGACGTCAGGTAAGCTTAGTACCTGGTCAATCAACAACTAGATGTTCTTGCAGATTACGTGATACCTGCTTTACTTGCGTCTTATCCCCTGCATGAGGACGATGTAACAATTAAGGATCGCCCTAGTCACTGAAGTAAATGGGAGACCAAGAGGTCGGATTCATACATAAATTATATAAGTTGTGGCAGACGGCTTTTTTCTGATTCGAAATGTTCCCGACGCTTCACGACAGATAGACC
Organism: Xylaria castorea; assembly: GCA_022495115.1. Taxonomy (NCBI): domain Eukaryota; kingdom Fungi; phylum Ascomycota; class Sordariomycetes; order Xylariales; family Xylariaceae; genus Xylaria; species Xylaria castorea. The sequence goes on from MU382671.1 coordinate 99,515, forward strand.
CTGCTGCCAACCATGAAGTCTGTTCTCTTCGCTCTGGGCGGCGTTATCCCCATATGCTTTGGCCTTGGGCTTCAAACACAGCGGCCAAACATCGTGTTCATAATTACTGATGATCAAGATCTTCATCTCGGATCCCTTGATTATCAACCCGTCGTAACGAAACAGTTAGCTGAGAAAGGTACCACGTTTTCTCAGCACTATGTAACGGTTGCAAAATGCTGTCCTAGCAGAGCCTCATTGTTAAGGGGTCAGGCGGGTCATAACACGAACATTACCGAAGTTCGCGCTCCTGGGTAAGTTATTATGGTAACAAGATAGCACGATAATAGCTGACCATCGTACAAGGGGCAACTATGACAAGTGGTTGATTTCCGGGCAGAATGAAGACTATCTCCCTCACTGGCTGACAGCCGCAGGATACAACACTGAGTGTAAGAGTCCAATTCTCGACCTACCACATTATACTGACTCTAGCCTCCAGATATTGGCAAGATAATGAATGGCTACAATACAGCCAATTACGCTAAAGGTCCAGGAGGTTGGACGCATATTCAAACCGCTGTATGTCACCCTACCCCTAAATCGTAATTCATACATGCTGATAGTCTTACGTAGGTAGATGACTATACCTACGACTATAATAATGTAGTCATGTCTCTCAATGGGCAGACACCCATTTCGTATCCTGGATACCATCAGTCTGATGTTATTCGTGCTATGGCGTAAGTAGGAGCATCCGAAATTCATGCTGAGCGAGGTAGATGGCTGATATCATTACAAGCGTTGACCGAATCGAGAATTTGGCTGGCCAAAACAGTCCATTTTTCCTTGGAATCGCTCCAACTACACCTCACGTAGAGCTGGGCCCTGGAAAGTGGCCTGTCCCTCCTGTTCGATACGCGAATGAGTTTCCCGATCTCAAAGCACCCCGTTCAGTAAACTGGAACCCAAGCGACGCCTACCAGAAACAGAAAGTTTCATGGATCAAGAATCAAGCGCTCCTAAATGACAGCACTATTGAGAAGCTGGACGGACTCTACCGCGCGCGAGCACAGTCCCTACTCGGTGTGGACGACATCGTCGAAGATGTCATCGCCAAGCTTGAGGAGAAAGGCATTCTCAACAACACATACGTGATTTATACAAGCGATAACGGGTGGCACATTGGGAATCATCGCGTCTCGGCAGGCAAGTCGCTTCATTATCTGGAGGACTCAAACGTGCCATTCATTGTACGAGGACCCGGCGTACCAGTAAACAAAACATCCAATCTTCCCGGGGCACATCTCGATCTCGCACCAACGTTCCTCGACATCGCGGGTCTAGCCGCTAACAACGCGGCATACCCACCATTTCTCGACGGGCGCAGTCTGCTGGAGAATTGGCAAAACCCGGAAGCGGCACCTACGCAGTGTCCTGCAAGTGGAGGCGGGCACGAGGTAATCAATGTCGAGTACTGGGGGATAGGCGAGGAAGAGACCCCTTGGGGCGTCATCTCGCACCCCAATAACAGTTACAAGACGCTGCGCATTGTGCGCGCTGACGGCGGAACGTACTTGTACTCGAAATGGTGCACGGGCGAGGCGGAGCTATACGACACTGGGTCGGACCCGGGCGAATTGACCAACCTTGCGCTTAACGCAAATGCAACGACGACCCGTCTTATCTCACGCCTGAACGCTCTGCTACTTGCTGCAAAGTCCTGCGCCGAAGACACATGCCGTAATCCGTGGCAGCTTCTGCAGCCGGAGCCTGACCGGCGCGCCGTCGATGTGCAGACGAACTTAACGATCACATGTCTAGAGCAAGCACTGGAGCCACAGTTCGATGATTTCTTCGCTTCAGTACCCCAAGTGGCCTTTCATCAATGCATGCCATACCAGTGGCGTCCAAACGAAATGCCTTACTGGCCAACTGACGTAGGACTGGGTGAGGCGTACCGCAAGCCGACAGATAACTACCAAACCTCGACTGCGACGGGAACTAAGGTGGTGTCGACTGGCAATTTCGGGACGGCTGCACAGAGAAATGTCACGCTGAGCGAGATTTTGAAGACTTCGAAGAAGCTTACGCCGGCTCAGCTAGGTTAAACAGTCATTGTAGGAGGCCTCATAAATTTTGCAATTGGAAGAAGCGGGAAGCTGGAACTGTTGCAGATGTCAAGCCCATGGCCAAGATCGAGGGGGCCCCTAGCTTTGTAACTGTATTATATCAGGGCGCATAATATAACTCAATGCATCCTGAACAAGGCCAGACTGTTAAGTGATGGAATATATATGCCTCCTCTCAAGGTGGAAAACCATAAACACGTAGCAACGGACAAAGATATCGTGTGCAGGTTTTCCCGAACGAAGGTCTCTACGTTTTCTCTTTTACTGCACATGATATAATGGTGGGAATAAAACAGCATCGTCTTAAAAAGATACATAAGTTCCTGTTATTTATGCACTGCGGAATTGAATACAGGCCAGACCTGCCTAGCCCAAGAAGCCCATAGCTGTAACAGCAGCTAAGACCGTACTACCTACCAGCTTCCTGAGAGGAAACCAGTGCCATTTTTCTTCCTTCCTTTCAGTAGCCTCCATATTACTGAAGAACTGACTCTTCAACCCCATATTGCTGATTCGTTTGTTGCCTTCATTTTGCAAATCAGGTCTTGAATCCAGAGTACGGAAGCCCAGTCGATCGTCGGGGAGGGTGGCTTGTGCGTAATCGTAATAGCGCTCTATTCTGCTTTGGCAATAGAGCGGTAGAGATCCTTATAGGGGGGATCTAGGAGCGCTGTCTTCGAGAAAGGGCCGACGGGTCTTCTGTCTGCGAGAGGGTATGGGTTTGTGGGAAGCAGCCTTTTAACCACAACGTCTTCAGATGAGCCAACTGGAGCGGCGGTGGCAAGTCCGACAAAGGCCACAAAGGCAATCTGGAAGATCTCAAAGCGAATTTTGATGTCGTGAGATATATAAGGATGAGGCGAGGGTTTGATGAGAACTGTAGTGAGAGAATTGGATGTTCGAAATATACCAGAGACAGGTAGACTTGAGGATATTTATAATATTCATAAACTTGACTACCATGATCAAGAGTCTTTCAGCAAGGGCTCTCAGCAATCCGGCTTATTGTTTCCCTGCTAAACCCAGCCGACCTACAAGTCTTCAATTGGGTCAAGCTTGCATATACTAACATTCCCTCCCACCGCCCTCGGTGGGGAATTACTTGGCCCAACTTGGCAAATTATGCAATATTAGGAACTCGGGTCGACTGCCTGTGCTAACTCATTATGCCGGTTGTAGCGGTGCGGCCCCACCTCGTAGCCGCCGGGCCTCCGTTTTGCTAACGGCATGTTAACTCTACCGTTGCACCGTATTTAGAAAAACGGAACCGTCGAGCCGCCGGGGCATGCGGCTCCTCCTGCTCCGACCGATACTGTACTTACTTAAGCTATACCCCTTTTTTACCCCTTTTCGTTGAACACTTTAGGCCTACTAGCTAATTCTGCTTTCATGCTGCCGAGGGCGCTGCGCTAAAAACTAACAATAATAGCCCCTAAAGCTTGCAATTGTGTTTTATACGCTTGTTTTTACGAGGAATTCTTTGCTCTATATATTTAAGAAGCATCGAACACATACATACAGTCAATCTTATTACAGTATAATATATGACCGCTTCTTAGTGCACATACTTCTCTATAACATGGCCAGCACGCATCTCTTCCAAAACAAAGTCATCGCAGTGGCTAGAGCGAGCCGTGGACTTGGGCTGACACCTTGATTCGCGGAGCAAGGATCTTGCTATGTGCCACTTCGGCATATGAGCTATCGGAGGCTGTGCGAACAAAGTTGCAAGATGTGCCCGAGTCTGAGTAGCACGTATTAATATGCGTTATAGACATAAAAGACCTAGTCATAGTAAAGGCGTGGATTGACAAGACACTGGAGACATTTGGGAAGATCGATGGATGCGCCAATGTTGCATATAAATGTTGTAGTATTGGTGTGGGAGCCTCAAGAAGTGGAAGTTCTAGCACTTAGAAATGGAGTCTCCCGTATTGAGTGTTCAATATTGTATCTACCCTAAAGACTGCCTTGCCTCCAACATAGACAATCGCCACTACCATCTTCTTCCCGACTAATGCCCGCGTTGTAGGTCCCAAAGCGCACCACAACCACGGTTGAGAATTGCGGCTAGTCCAGAGGAGCGAGATACGTATGCATTGCCGACAACCTATAATGATAGTTAGGTAAACGAAACTCCACTCGGGTTGCCAAGGTAGTAATACCGGTTATTAGCAAGAGACCCCTTGAACACAGCATTTGGTGACCGGCCCTGTTCCAGGGAATGGGCTTTCCTGAATCTGGCACTGTATAGGGTAATAGCCATTGCAGGCGCCGCCGAGGCTTTCTATGTATACGCACGCGACCTGCGCCTCGGTGATCGTGGCCATAGCCAGGGCGGCGAGAATAGTGGTGAAGCTGAACTGCATGTTTATAGTGTAAAGTAGTGTAGATTTAGAGCCAAACAGACTTGATGGTGGTGATAGTGGTGTAATAGGAAGACAGCTTTGGAAGTGCAATGGGAGAACAGGGTGATTTAGCATCTTTATATAGAAGATTAAGTTAGAAATCCTAGTCTCTCAATCTCTCAATCATGGTATAGCCCCTGCTATGCTTAGAGACCCTCGATATCGATCCTCAAGGTCAACGTGTGTCTAGAGTATACCTACCTTAGTCATAGAAGCTACGTGCAGTTTTTCAACCTCGACTTCTCTGATTCGTCTACGGTAGTGTATGAGTGTACATTCCTAGAGGATTAAAAAGGTCCGTAAGCTCTGCATGCATAAGTGGAACGATTTGGATCTGCCTCGCATAGTTTTCACGTCTATCGAATCATCAGGGCTGATCCTGCTCCTGTAGGATTGTGGCTGCGATGGAGAAGTTTTGTTCCCTGCCTTAATCGAAGAGGCCGCGAGCGATTCCGTACTGCCAAGATATCCCACATAAGGTTTGTAGGACTCTGGCGAGGCGATGTAAGAAATAATTGGCAGTATTTTGGTATGGACTCCAAAATACCACCAGCTCACGCTGTAATACAGCCCAAATAACTTCATGAAAATTAAAGTGACTATAATGAAAGTAAAACCATTCGATAGCACTTTGAAAATCATATCGATCGGTTCTAGGTATATCGTGGTAAGTCTCTTATCCATAGAGAAACAAAGGTTGCAAGATCGATGTTTTCGCCTGGGAGGGACTGCTAACTATTTCTTACACCGCCTCGTCTGGAGATGTCAACACAATGGGTCAGCCTTGGCAGAGGCGCGGTAAACATACTAAAAGGGCGCTTACATAAATCTCCTAGTAAGCAGAACAAAACCGAATGAATGCAATGTCAAATACAGCAGGTGAAAATAATCGGCTTTCTTCCTTGCAGTGCCCGAAGATCAACGCAATCGCTGGCGTCGTCCAGTTCTGCCGTCAGCATCGTGCGTTGTTGAAGTAGACCAACTTTGGCCTGTTACCACATTTACCATATTTCAGCAATTAACAGCATTCAATTGGTTAGTGCTCAGTGTCCCAGGCGTCACAGTACAAAGATACGGACTGGGGATTTTGTGATGACGCATATGTGGGCGACCTAGACGTCTTTCACCAACTACACTGCTTGAACACCCTGCGCCAATACGCCTATTCCGATTATTATAATATGACTAACCTCGACGCCAGCGACGATAGCTCGCTGATGGCCGTACACGTAAACCACTGTATCGATATTCTTTTGCAAGAAACCCAGTGCTCTGGAAACGTTGCGTTTATCACTTCCGGATGGATTGAGAACATACGGTATCCGCAACCTGATATGTACGTACTCACTTCTTCGTGAAGTTCGTCTAAGGAAGTTTTATTGCTTAACTGACGCATGGGTAGGTCCATCAACCGCAAATGCCTTGCATTCGACCGTGTGGTTGCGTGGCGCGACGCTCACACGGTCGATATGGAGAAATATGAGAAATTCATGGTAGGACCTTAGGATCCAAAATACGCATGTTTTGACACGCTCGAGGATTATCAAAAAGTGGCAAAGGATGTCTGTAATGAGTCTCTACTAGGATTAAACTGCCTATTACAACTACAGGTTATAGTTATGGCTATTCTTGTATCAGAGCCATCCAACGTCGGTTTTATAATATCACGAGACACACATGAGGCCGCACAGCCTAGGAGACTTCTGTGTATAGCCAGATTGACCCACGAAGATGATTTTAGAGGCCTACTGTCAGGGGTTTGCGTCCCGGAGCGAATAGATAGACCTGTCTGCAGCCAGGGTAGTAGTTAGGGCTCAATAGTGTAGTTAATTGATTCTTGAACTTCCTAAATCTAAGGGGGTTTAGTTACTTATATATATATAGAATTTCACTAGTTATACGCTATAGGGTAGTTGGTAACTAGTTCTTTGACAGAGTATTCCTTCCACTTGTGCTCCGTTCTGAAGCACGAAAAGTGAGGCTATCGCTAACTTTGATATTTTATTTAACCTTTTTATACGCAAGTGGTTAGAAGTAGCTACGCAGTAACTACGCAATAGCTTCAACGCTTTCAAAAGAGAGAAAAACAAAAGAAACCTTCGCTCCAGGCCCGAGGAACCCAGAACTCCTTTATATATTCGTCAAACTATCAAGCCTTAGGGCACCCGGTGCCTAGCCAGTGCTTCGCCACAGTTTCTATACGACTCCAAAACTTCAAACTCGACCCGAAATAGCGACGCACGATCCACACAAGCTACACAAGGGCTACCTAGGCCACACCAAGGCTATACAAGTGCTTCAAAAGTGTCCGTCGAAAGGCTTTTTAGGGAGTGCTTGTTTTCTTTTTGTTGTTTGTGTTCTTTTTTAGGTTTTCGTCCTTCCTTCCGCTACTAAGCAACTACGCCGCGCTCCGTTTCTTGCTAGCTTTCGTCGGCCATCGGCCTCATGCTTCCCCTGCAAGTAGCCGCTCCTGAGGCTACGCAAAGGTCGTAAACTTTTCTTACGTAGTAGACCACGAGCTACCCTGGTAGAACACGCGCTGCTAGTCCCTAGAGGTTGGGACCTAGCGTTAAGGAGTTAAGCCAAAGCTAAAACTCTAGTGCTGTTGAATAGGTCGCAGTAGGGCTACCGCTTCCTAGGTGCGTATAACACACACAACTTTATAAAACTATTTCAAACAACGACTTTAAACAACGACTTTAAACAATCACTTTTCAGCGGCGAAGTGCCCACATAGCCCAGCTTCTAGTCTTTTGCCCAAGAGTCCTAGTGCTGTTAAAGGGGTTGTAGTTAGCTACCTGCTTGCCTAGCAAATACAGCATAATGTGCTCTCTAGCGCTACTATTCTTGCGTTACTACTAGTCGCTAGAGTAGGCACTATCACGTGTTCTCTACCCCCTGCTGACTAGCTGCTGGCTCTTCTATTGCGGTCGCACGCAGCTTATACTACGGCTATAGCTTTTTGTCTCTCGCGGTTACTCTAGCCTTCGGTTAGGTAGTAGCTCGCGAGGCTCGTACGTAGCTTTTACTAACCTAACTCGTTCGGCAAACGTTAGTCCAAAAAAAGGATAGAAGCCCACTTATTACACTTTAGTAAAACAGTTACTTCGAAGTCGGCCCGAAGTCTTTTAAGCCTACGCTTCTAGGGCTACGCTTTTATCGTAATGCTTTACTTGGTTGCTTGGTGCGTACGAAATCCAAGAAGCTCCTAAAAACTGCACAGGTCGCCGGTGCCTCGCTGGTTCTTCGCTGTTGCGTCGCTGTTGGGTTTCTGGCTGCAAACAAGCCTTCTAAACGGTCCGGAACAAAGGAGGAATTAATATGTTAGGGGTTTGCGTCCCGGAGTGAATAGATAGACCTGTTTGCAGCTAAGGTGGTGGTTAGGGCTCAATAGTGTAGTCAGTTGATTCCTGAACCTCCCAAATCCAAGGGGGTTCAGTCACTTATATATATACAGAATCTCACTAGTCCTACACTATAGGGTAGTTGGTAACTAGTTCCCTGACACCTACACACAACAGCAAGTGTTTATTACCCACCTCAAGTCTAGGGACCATGGCATACATGTTCCAGTTGAGCTCCGGATTCTACTCATCCAGATTAGAGAGAATACTGAGGTGTATTCGAGTGTTTGTCTGGTACAATCAGGCGATGGCTTTTTTATGTTCTGTGGTCGCCGGGATGGATCTATCACCGTTCATGATACTGATAATGGGAAAGTGGTAACGGAGTTGAAAGAGTGTAGGATTCGTAAATATTCTACACTTCCGATCATGTGGCCGCTCTAGATAAGTATTTTTGGATAATAGCTGCTGCAGTGGTAAGTAAGGAGATGAACATTGGAAAGGTACGGCATATGCGTTTAAGTACGTATAGGTGCACGATTAGTTCTAACCATATTGGGACAGTGCAACCTACCCGCGTTGCATTTTGTGGAGAACAATATTACTGTTCCTGAGATTATGTCAGCCACTTGAATCGGGTAGCGCGACTGTCAAGTCCCGATGAAGGCAGGCGGCTTGCGAACTAAGAACACCACACTACATAGTAGAGCACAGCGAAAAAGTTATATTATCGCAAGTCACACGGGCGTGAACTCGTGACTTCAAGCCAGTATCACTATGCTGCCCAAAATCCTATGTCTGCATGGTAGCGGCACGAGCGCCGCCATCTTCCGCATCCAAGCCATTAGGCTCGGTCGCCTTCTGCAGCCTCACTTCGAGCTTGTGTACGTTGATGGCTTCATGGACACGGGCCCTGGGCCTGGAGTTCTCCCATTCTTTGAGGGAATGGAGCCCTATAAACGATGGCTCACGGACAAGGGTGGCGAGACGGAAGAGAGGCCGTGGTCGGATCTGGGACGGCTCGTCGAGGTGTTCAACCGCAAAGGGCCCTTCGTTGGCATAATCGCATTTTCTCAGGGCGCCAAGGCGGCAACGCATCTTGTCCGCTGGCTCGAGCAGCGCGGGCAACAGCTCGATTTCATCGCGTTATTTGGAGGCACCGTACCGTTCCGGCTTTTGGTCGGTACGGAAGAGTGGCCGGAGCTTATCAAGCCTACGATCATCACAAGAAGTATACACGTTATTGGCGATGATGATCCGTGGCGCTCTGAGAGCGAGGCACTGATGGACCATTACGATAAGCCCGCTCAATCGCTCATTCGTTTCAATGGCGGCCATCACATGCCCGTCGACCCGGCCGTCAACGAAAAACTGGCGAAACTCATCATTAAGTGCTACAGAGAGAGCAGCGATGATTACCCCTGATTGACGGTTTTTTATGATTCATGATAGACTGCTATATGCTTTAGAACTTAGAGATCATCCTAGACCGAGAGGAGACGGCTTGTGGCTGGAAGCATCATACTTTATCTTAAGGAATGCGGCATACTCGTCAATTCAATCGTGGTCCGGGTTTGAGTTTGGCCCTTGAGCACACTTCGTAGTTCACAAGAAAACACATCAGCACAATGGCACAGGCCCTCCGCCTGAAAATGCCCACAAATATGTCTTATCCCTATCGGATTGTTCTGTCTCAAGTCCATGTGACATTAGATCAGAAGGGGTTCAGACCTTCATGACCCCCTTGATTGTATCTCACGAGCATACATCGATGTTAATTGCGGTAAGAATCGAGGGTTCAGCACAGCCGGTTGTTGAACGGGTTGAGACACCTTGTGGAACACGAAAGATGCAACAGAGCGTACATATTGCAACATTACTTTTGATATGTATTGCTCTCTGTCATTTCTCGAACCTGGTCACCGCTGGCACATCCGCTGCAGGGTTCTCTGCTGGTGCTACTATAGGTTTGCTTACGCTGGCTGGACTAAGTAATTCTCTGTATTCAATACTCTGAGAGCCGTATCATTAGTTTCTACGGTGCTTGCCCCCAGGCATTGTAACTAAAAGCATAACCAAAGGATAGACCACTTCCAATTTAGCCCATCACACCGGGTATTCTTATTTCTAGGTAGCGTATAACTAAATAAAGTAATGCTACTGATGGATTATGAAGAGTTTTATGTTATAGATAAATAATTCAAAATTCCAGCTGGATGGTCAAAATGCGGTCTGTATCTCTTCGCAGCTTATGTGATGGGTGATGGATAGGTAGTGATGGATATACTTCTCCGTCTCTTCTTTCTCCACAGGGTGACTGTACTCCGGATCCCCATAGCAGCCCACTACCCCGCGAGTCTTGGCAAAGTCCAGGAAAGGCCATTAGGACCTGGTAAACAATCAGGGCAACTGATAATTACAACTATTTCTAAATCGAGCGGATTCAACTTAGTATGGTAGCTCGAGGTTCTTCGATATTTATATGCTTAATAGATATTTATCTTTTCCAAAGGTTGTTATATACTTATCTCGTTTTGTACTGGTGACTTTGGTTATTGTACTTACGTATAAGCATAGAGGCTGAAGGATTGCTTTTAATGAAGATATGTATACAAAGGGGCAATATTGATTTATAAGAAGCTATTTCCATAACCAAAAGCAGAAATACTCCCGCTTTCAGTCTATAGTATATTTCCTTTATTCTTACAAATTCTTACAGATTTGTTTCAAGCTCCAGCTTAAAAGTCTATTGTGGAGTCAGAACTTGACATGTATAGAGGACTGTCATAGTTCATCTGAATCATTAATGGAGCTATCTATCTGCTCTACGGCCCGTTTCGGGCTGTTACATCTGAGTTATTGGGTCCCCTATTTACCTATACTCTCTGCCCGCGCGTCCATCCGGAGCATTCGCCAGCTACATTCTCGCTCTCGATAATCGCACATATGAATTTCTATGTGATAAAGCGAAATGTCAACTCCAGTTGATCTCCTAGCCGAGGAGTCCGCCACGGACTTGTCTCCTCTCAGTGCCGACCAAGGTAATGTAGCTTTGGTTCTCTAGCTTCTCATCGCTGACGCAAGTTCGGGGGAAGCTTGCAAGGAATGTCGACGGAGGAAATCCAAATGCAATCGATCGATCCCGTGAGTACAATGCTGGATCTGTGGCACCGTTATTCTAACCTGCGGCGCCCAGGGCTTGCGATCCATGCGTGAAATATCGCCGACACTGTCTCTATGAGAAACACTCGCGGACACCACTAACGCGCAGGTATCATCCACGTGCTCTGTGGCATTTATGTGGGCTGAGCGCATAAACTGATGGTCTCCAGGCATCTCACAGAAGTCGAGGAGAAGCTCGAGCGTGCGAAAATCGTAATCGCTCAGCTCCGAGCGCAGGCGTCTACCTCGTCCCTACTCTTACCGGCCGAGAATGGTCATATAGGGCCTACTCCTAAATCACCCAGGCCGGAACCTTTCCCGCCGCCTTTCTCGCTTGCGGCTGGATTTAGTCAGGGTTTAACAAAATCGACAAGTTGCGAGAGCTCGAGCCGTAGTGGTACAAATCGACCTCCAACCCAGCCTGGAAACAGTTATATTTCACAAGAAGACAGTATCGAAGTCGGAGAGTCATTAAGTGGCTCGCAGAATATTCATGACATTCTTGAGGCTTCCCCTAAGGATGAGTTCGAATGGGACGAGCAAGAGGTCCTGACCAGTAATTCTGCATCGCCTGATGCGATAGGTAATGCTGCCGAAGACGGGGCTGAATCAGTCATTACCGATGGTATGGCATCCTTGGCGGTTGATGAAAAAGAATCTGGTTACTTGGGCGTTGCTTCCGGGGCCGCTTTGCTCCGGCTATTTGCGCCAACACCGAGAGTACGGTCGTATTCTACCACGTCCCGAACTTCGGGTCAAATCCGCGACACGCGGCACTCCCTACTTTCGCAACCGGATCCGACTCGCCTCATCGCGGATACGATGATTGATGCATATTTCGGCCAGTATCATTTAAGCTACCCCATTATTCACGAAGCAACCTTCCGCGCTCAATTATCAGAGGTCATACCGCGGCCCCACGGCGACTGCTGGTTGGTTCTAGCGTATATGGTGGCGACTATCGGTGTATGGACTACGGCAAAAACCCTTGAAAATCTCGACGGCGAACTTTTCGCTCGAGCGCGGTCTGTGTTATCGTTCAATATACTTGAGGTCGGAAATATCACGCTAGTGCAGGCCTTGGCACTGATCTCAAATTACGAGCAGAAGAGGAACAAACCAAACTCTGGTTACAACTACAGTGGCTTAGCTTTACGTGTCGCAATGGGCTTAGGACTACACAAGGAGTTCCAGGGTTGGAATATCTCGCCCCTGGCTATGGAAATCCGGCGAAGAACTTGGTGGTCACTCTGTGTTTTTGAGGTGGGATCAACTATCACGTTTAGTCGGCCTCATACGTGGCCGCATGAAGGCGTTGAAACGTCGCTGCCTTTAAATGTTGATGATAGAGTAAGCCCTTCTTACTATGGCCCAGGCCTCGTCGAAAGTTCACTGCTGATAGTATCGTTAGTCTTTGACTGCTCTATCAAAGTCGTATCCAAAAGAGGTTGATGGTGTTACACCCTACACGGCTTTGATCACACAAGCAAGCTTCCATACTGCCACAACGCCAATATATTGTCGTGTCATCTCCAAACCTCCTCCCTCAGCCAATGAGTTGCTCAGCATGGAAAGTAGGCTTATCGAACCATGGCTACGAAGCTTGCCTGGCCATTTTACCGAGTCCGCCACAACTCCTACAAAGTTTCGTCATGCCCATTTAGTCATGAAATGGAGATTACGAAACTTCCGAATCATCATGTACCGACCATTCGTAATCCGTAAAGCTCTAAATGCTCGAGATCGCCGCTACGATGAGTCTCCGGACGATCTAAGGGCGTATGATATATGTCTAAATCAAGCCAAGGAGACAATCGCCAGCATAAGTGACTACATCTCCGAGACAAAGTGCAACCGTTTAGAAGCGTGGTATGCGCTGTAAGTTTACAACCCGCTTTTGTTCCAGACTATTACTAAATCAGCAGCAGTTACTTCCTCTTCCAAGCCGCCCTAATTCCTTGTATCTGTCTCCGCAATGACTCGGCTTCTCCTGCTGCTGAAAACTGGAAAGAACAGATTGCGACAACTTTAGAATCGATTAAGACTCTGGCACCACTAAATGCAAGCTCGGCGCGATGCTGCCAAGCTATTATAGACATGTGTGGTCAGTTTGTGGATGCTCCTATCTTACATTCACCTGATGCTTGGCCATCTGTGCATCGTCCACCCCGTGGGTCGCAAAACTCTGCGCCCGTTTCGGCGGAACACACTATGACAGAACTGCCACAGTCAGTGGGTGAAGGCATTCAAGCTAGAACGGATGGTCAATTTGATCCATTGTGGCCAGACGCTTCTTCACTAGGTACATCAGATGTATTTATGGGAGATGAGGCTTGGACGAATCTCCTTAGGAGCACTGCTGATGAATGGTGGCCTGGTGGCTCATGAGCGGATCGACACCGATTGAAACCCAGCTCTATTTACCGTACGATTCAAGCTTATAAACGGTATGGAAGGTACTGATTGTATGATGCAATAATATGACGAACATCTGTGCTCGATTTCGACTCTTAGGGCAGAGTGTACCCTCCATCAATAACCATATTAGCTCCTGCATTTTGGGTCAGCATTCAAGTAACATTGGATACGAGAGTGTCTGCACCTGTCATATAACTCGAGGCCTCGCTTGCCAAGAAAACGTAGGCGCCTTTGAGTTCGGAAGTTTGGCATAATCTACTCGCGGGTATCATTGAAAACCACTTCTTTCTCCATATTTCAGGATGTACCGTGAGCACTGTTGATGTCAGCATGATCTGTTTCTTCACTTCCAGAAAGCAGCCGAGACTGAGAAATCTGAAACTCACTGTCTGTAGCAATAAACCCCGGGGAGATGCAATTCACTCTCGCAAAATCCACCCATTCAACGGACAGGGATTTAGCCAGGTGTATAACAGCCGCCTTGCTTGCGTTGTAAGCGGACTGCTGCTGAGGAACATTAACAAGGATACCAGAGACGCTGGCTGTAAAGATTATAGATCCCCGGCCATCACTGCCCGCCTGGAGTTGTCGCTCAAATACTCTGGCAGCAGCCTGCGCAGTCCAAAATGCGCCATGGAAGTTCACGTCGAGCATCTCACGCCACTCTTTCTCTCCGTATTGGATGGCTGAATAATGAGCTGCAATGCCGGCATTCGCGACAACGATGTCGAGCTTGCCGTTCCCAACCTCCTTCGTAGCCTTCTCAATCAATACCTCGACATCGACCTGGGACTTTACGTCGCATTTATAGGCTTTGACCAGGACACCGTTTCCAGACTTCGAGATTGCGGCAGCAATGTTATCTGCTTCGGCGGGATCGGTGGAAGTATAAGTGATCGCTACCTTTGCACCAGCCTCTGCTAGACCTCGTGCAGCCTCGAGTCCTATTCCTCGCGTGCCTCCGGTCACGATTGCTGTCTTTCCGGCAAGGTTGAAATGAGACAACACGGGGGCTTCTGGGTTAGAGTGCTCAGGGAGAACCATTTTTGTAGATGGGATCAGAGTAGAGGAAATTCATTAAAGGGGTGCAGACACATGTAGGTTAAACAAGAATATGTATATATAATTATTTACAAATAAATAGATACTTCCCCCCATTTTGTACTGACTGGGTCACCCCAAATGACGGAGATCTGGACTGCACTCCCGCTGCCCCGCCCCGTGAATGTGGGTGGTCCGATCCTTGGTACTCTAGGGTGGACACCGGACATTTGTCACCCTCTGATCTTCCGCACTGCCCTGGAGTAGCTACCCGCTGCTGTCTATAGCTATCTTAATGGGTACCCTCGCACGAGGTACCTGATGAGCTTACTTGTTATCATAAAAATCACTCACGAGGGATAAAGCTACCTTTGGTGCAGATGGTGTAAAGCCCGTAAATTTTCGCAGAAGTGTTTTGGCGACCAGTCAACATATGACGTATGAGATGCGAAGAGAAAGTAATGAGTGACTAAGAGCAATATCGAATGAGCAATACATCGATATTTCTCCCAGAGGCGTACGGGGGGAATATATCGCTTGACCTCAGCAGGCAGTCCATTCCGATACAAACTTGGGATATCGAGACTCTTAAATGAGACTCAGGGGTATACCGCCCCTCCTTATCAACCAGTGCTCTTTTTACAATGGTTTACAATCAAATTAAAATTTCAAGTCGGATAAGCCTGTCGTATAATTATATAATTGGCTCCATTCTACCGCGTCTACCTAGCAGTATAACCACCATCGATAGCGAAGTCAGCACCAGTTGTGTAAGACGAAGCATCACTAGCGAGGTACAAGTAGATACCCTTCAGCTCTCTCGGATCGGCGTCTCGATTCATAGGAGTCAGGTTGAACCATTCTTCCTTCATCTCAAAGGGACAGTCGCCAGATATGGCTGTATCGATGTATCCAGGGGACACTGAATTGATGCGGCCTCCCCATTTAGCCCACTCTACTGCCAAAGATTTGGCGAGGTGTATCTGACAACAATTAGAAACACATTTTTTCTTCACTCATGGAAAATACGCCGAGGCCGAGCAATAACTTACGCAACCCGCCTTGCAGGCGTTGTAGCAACTTTGCTCCTGCGGCACATTGGCAGCATGACCGCTCATAGAAGCAGTGATGATGCCAACACCACTCTTCTGCTCCCTGAAAACCCTGCCGGCGGCGCGCATGCAGTAATAAACACCGTCGAAATCAACGGCACGCACACGATCCCAATCTTCCACTTTATCGTCGAGACCGCCCGCCTTGCTGGGCACACCGGCATTAGCGATCATAACATCTAGGCGGCCGAAGTCTTCAATGGTCTTGGCCACGGCCGCCTCAACCTCCTGGTAGCTCCGGACATCGACCTGATATATCTTTGTCCTGACGTTAAATTTCTCGGTGATACCTGCAGCAATGACATCTGCTGTTTTCGAGCTGTAGTACCAAATTGCGATCTAGAAATGCGTTAGCATTATCTCGGGCAGTAACGACTATACTGAAGAATCACACATTCGCTCCAGCTTCGGCTAATCCCTTGGCAATCTCGGAGCCGATGCCGCCAGCTCCACCGGTAATGATCACTGTTCGGCCATCTAGACGCAGTTGTTGAAAAACGCTGTCCTGCACAGGAGGATTTGGGGCCCGGATGCTCTGTTGGATCGTCATTGCGAAGGTAGACACGAAGTGTGCAATTAACAGTTCCAATCTGGCTTAGGCTTCTGGATATAAGTATTGTTACTTTGCATAATAGAATGATTAATTTTGAGTTGATCAGGTTACGACATGAGGCTAAGTTGCATTGGAAAGTTAAAGTATTGGAAGAGTAACCCTCGTCTTGTAGCCTTCTGCGTGTTGCGGAGACACGGCTGGGTGTTCCCATTCCTAAGCGGCCGGCGGACATCTTTGGAAGACATCTAGACTCGATTCACGATTTAGTTACGGATGTCTGTCGCCTAGCTTTTTCGGGCTCTCAGCAGCGGCCTGTGGAGTATGCGTCAAATTGAACCCATGCATTCATTGTTGTTTTTTAGAGAGTCGCTTTTTGCGCGGCCAGGACAACAGATCCCGCGCACGGTATGCCGTTATTATGGAACTGCGATTACCTCGAGACATTTCTCAACTCTTCACGCTTCGGTAAAGGTGCCCTTTCGCGACACTAATTTCGGTTTCAGCATGAGTCATGTTATCAATCAATATTACAGTTCATATTCGTCGAAGAGTAGAGTTCCAAGGCTTAAGCTTCACTGCCAAGCTTCCTTTATACTACGTCATTAATTCTACAACGTGTCGGGGCCTAGAACCAGCAATTATAGATTCGTTACAGAGCAGTCGGTCGTTCTAATAACCATATCGTACGTATTATGCAGCCAACCGCCTGAGACCCCTGAAGAGCTCGATCGACGTGCGGGACCCCGCTTCCAGAATTTGCTGTTTGTAGGGTGACTGTCACCCTGTCCGTTGTAATGGGGGAGGACCGGACTCTCGCTGACCCACCAACACGGAGCGTTGACTGTTATTACCGGGACTGTGGTAATGGATTCGCCACACATAAGAGTTTGAAGGCAAAGCTGGCATCATGCTGTTCATTCTAAGTCATCGCAGGATTACATCTCATCATGTCGGAGATTGTACGTACCCATGCAGCCCCAATAGCGTACATCCTTGCTGATGATTCCAACAGAACCCAGCTTTTGTGTTACAGGAGGTAAAGAAGGTCTCTTTTGAGAATCGCCCGGTACCACAACTGCGAGATGAATATCATGTTCGCGTCCATATTGAACAGACGGGCATCTGCGGCTCGGATGTTCACTACTGGCAGCGTGGACGCATCGGCGACTTCATCCTTGAAAGTCCCATCGTCCTTGGCCATGAGAGCTCAGGTACTATCGTGGAGGTTGGTAACAAAGTCAAGAACGTAAAGGTGGGGGACCGGGTTGCCATTGAACCTGGAGTTCCATGCCGGCATTGCGATTACTGTCGCTCAGGCATGTACAACGTCTGCGAGGACACCATATTTGCAGCGACTCCTCCTTGGGACGGAAGTAGGTAATCATCATACCCCGCGCTGTATCTGTCTAACTTGGTGATTACATCTAGCTCTGCAGAAATATTATGTTGTAGCAGGCGACTACACCTACCCAATTCCTGATCACATGTCTATGGAAGACGGAGCCCTTGTTGAGCCTGTTGCCGTCGCCGTACAGATCTGCAAAGTAGCTAACCTCAAAGGCGGCCAGACCGTACTTGTATTTGGCTGTGGCCCTATTGGGGTTTTGTGTCAAGCAGTAGCAAAGGCCTATGGGGCTAGCAAGGTTATTGGTGTCGACATATCTGAAGCTAGGGCCAAGTTCGCAAAGGAATTCGCCGCTGATGATGTGTATATATCAAAGAGAGACGACGGCGCACGCACAGATCCGGTAGAGGCTGCACGCGCCCTTGGTGAAAAGATTTTGAAGACCTTTGGGTTGAACGGCGCCGATATTGTTCTTGAGTGTACAGGTGCTGAGAGTTGTATCCAAGCAGGGATATTCGCAGCGAAAAAGGGAGGAACGTTCGTTCAAGCTGGGATGGGAAAGGAGGTACGTTGGATCTAAGAATCACTATTTGGTCAATGCGACTGCATTTGGACTAACAATAGTTTAGAATGTCGTCTTCCCCATAACCACAGCTTGCATCAGAGCCCTCACCATCAAAGGGAGCATCAGATATCAGTCGGGCTGCTATCCAGAAGCTATCAAATTGGTTGCGTCTGGGAAGGTGAATCCGCGGAGACTCATTACCCACCGGTTCAAGTTCGAGGAGGCTGAGGAAGCGTTCGAGATTGTTAGAAAAGCAGAGGAAAACACACTCAAGGTCGTGATACAAGGAGTGAAGGTTTAAGACAAGTTCATTTGAAACCATACAGCTTTTACATTCCAACTTGATTCTTTATTTGGTCTGCATTCTTATCGTGTCCCTAGCAAATCATAACCGTGCCTGATTAAACTTTTCCATAGCTTGTCACAGTGATGTATATTGCATAATGCTGTGCAGTAAGGACAGCATCTGCACATGATAGTAGAGTAGATGAGATAGTAAAACTGGGTAGCAGGTCTCTATAGGCCCCCTGTACATTCTCATGTCTTACTTGCTCCTCTGAGCCAACAACAATAAGACAATATCTTACCATAGCTCTAGGATGTAATCAAAACGGCATTGGTCTTCCTGTTGAAGAACGACCCTCACATTAAGACTTACCCAAATCAAATTATATTATATTAAGATACATATTTTACGGCTTTTTTACGTTGATGGTGTTTCCAAGTTACATATCTGATAACACCGTCAAATGAGGAGCAGCCCATGAGTAAACTGATCTGACCCACGAAGGTGACTTATGATTTTCCGCACAACTCGTACCAGAATATGGCGCCATTCTTATAGCGTGCGGTTACGACTAGAGCTCTAACAGTCCACGTACAACTTTTCATTTCCGCTTAACTTCGTTTAGCGATGTTATAGTTCTGAAGGTTCTCTCGTCCGGTTATGGCTAGCGTTGCTCTTTGATGCCCTCAGGGCGACAGAAGTCCGCTCCCCACAACTTTAGCCACCCCGTTATTCTCCGGGATCAACAGCCCACAACCGCATCTTGTGCATGCACTAGCAACATTAGCGCCAGAACCCCCATGGGGATATCTTCTTTGGGACATTAGTCGTTTCCGCAGAACGGGTATTGAGGTCGGGCAACGGCCTTGGCAGTCCAGGTTCCCGTAACGTATATAAAGGCCAATTCTGCCAACCCGTGAATAAAAGCTATTAGCAAAGTCTTCACTGATCAACGAGACGGCTCCTCTCCACATAGCGACGAGTCATGAAAGACTCCCAAATTGTAGGCGAGGCTCTCGCCCAAGTATTGCCCAAGACGAATAAGTACTGGTTTCAACAACCTCACCTACTAAGGCTGAATTTATTACTCCTCGTACCCCTACTTTCGTCTTCAGTTGCTGGCTATGATGGTACTTTTCCCTTTTAATTATATCGTTTCATCTGTCGTGAAGGATACACTAACATAGCTGGTTAGGTTCTCTCATGAATGGTCTGCAGTCTCTTGAGCAATGGCAAACATACTTCGGACATCCCAGGGGTGCCACTCTCGGTCTAGTAAACGCTGCACAGTCTATTGGATCTGTATTGGCACTTCCTTTTGTCGGCGTTCTGACAGATAGATATGGTCGCAAGCCATCGTTAATTGCAGGACTTGTGGTTGTCATCGTGGCTACTATCGTGCAGGCGACATCGGTCAAGTTGCCACAATTCGTTATATCACGCGCCATTGTAGGATTTGGAGGAATGTGTAAGTTATACATAGATGCCTGACGGGAAGACCTAGACTCATTTTGGCAACTTGCAGTTTCTGTTCACCCAAGTCCGCTGCTCATTGCCGAGCTAGCTTATCCGACACACCGAGGCAAATACACATCAGCCTTCTGGACCATGTATTACCTTGGTAGGTAGACCCAAGCTACTTACTGAGTAAAATGATAATACTAACGCCTAAGTTAGGCGCCATCTTGGCGTCATGGACAACTTTCGGCTGTCAAGATTACCAGAACGACTGGTCATGGCGTGCCCCTTCCATCTTACAGGCCGCCTTTCCGATCCTCCAGTTACTTTTTATCTATTGGGTCCCCGAATCTCCTCGCTGGCTAGTATCAAAGGATCGCACAGCAGAGGCTACCAACATTCTTTCACAATATCACGCCCCCGAGCAAGACTCTTACGAGTCACCTTTAGTACGGTACCAACTAGACCAAATCGTGCAGACCATACAACAAGAGAAAATAGCAAGCAGTACCGGGTGGAGTGCCCTTATATCAACGAGCGGTAATAGGAAGCGGACTCTCATCGCATTCTTAGTCGGCTTCATGGCACAATGGAACGGAGTAGCAGTCGTCTCATACTATCTCACGCTAGTCCTCGGGACGATTGGGATCACGGAAACCTACACGCAGACACTTATAAATGGGCTTTTACAAGTCTTCAACTTCGGGGCCGCTCTAGCAGCAGCATTCCTTGTTGACCGTCTTGGTCGTAGGACGCTGTTCCTCTGGGCCGGAGTTGGCATGCTGATCTCCTATATCATTTTGACAGCGTGCTCTGCCGTTGTGAACCAATCGGGCTCCAACTCTGCAGGTATTGTTGTGATTGTGACGCTCTTCACTTTCTTCTTCCACTACGATATATCGTTTACGCCTCTCCTATTCGGTTACCCCACTGAAATCCTGCCCTTCAACATCCGCGCAAAGGGCATAGCGGTTGAACTGTTCGGCATATAGTAAGTGATTTTCACCACGCTCTTCAAACATATGCTGAAAGGAGAATGTTTGGCTTCTTTCGCAAATTTTCGCGTACTTCTAAATGCTAATGACCACAATTATACTAACTCTTGATCATTGCAGCGGTTCGCTGACCCTGTTGGCATTTGTCAACCCAATCGGGTTGGAGAACATTGGTTGGCGATATTATTTGGTCTTCAGTGTACTTCTAGTTGTCTTCCTTGTTATAACCTACTTTCTCTTTCCGGAGACCAAGGGCCATACTTTGGAGGAGATTTCTGTGCTATTTGACGGACCTCAGCCACTCAGTCATCTTGATAAAGCCGCAGCAATGGACTCTGCCCACAACTCTGAGCATCAGGAGGTAGTATGAAAACGGCAATCTCTACCTCTGAATTATTGTATTATATCCAAAATGCAAACACGTCTTATATTATATCAAATATTTTACTTGCTGACTTAGAAATATCAGACACATGAGGCCGTAGAGGTATAGCCGTGATTACCACGATGATGTTTAATTATGATACTGCAGCCGCTCCTTCGGCCTCTTTATATTGAATCGTATTAATTGTTTGCATCGTTCGTGAGCGATCCATCCGACGAGGTATCCTAAACCAGTCTTCACAGTACGCGTCTCTGACCTGAATAACTCGAATTATCCACTTGCACCCCATGAAAAGGGAGGGCGGAAAGAGGCTGGAGAGAGCGAGAGGGGACCGGGGCCCATCGAAGGCACATGGTAGAATGGAGTGACACACAAGATGGTATTTACGCAACGTAGCTCAGCAGGAATATAAATATAATGATAACTCAGAACGAAACTTCTCTCTTTGTAGGGCAATGATGCTATGCTTTGCAAGACTTCAGGTTGAGACTGCAAGACAAAGAGATTTCCGAATCTACACCAGTATAATCAACAAAGTTTTCTAGAGTACTTCAGGCAACAAGAAATGATCAAAACCTAGCCAAACTACAGGGATCTCGAATCTGTCCATCTTTCCTTTAATGCTCACAAAAGTTGTAGCTTTGAGATTGCCACGATTCATTCGTCGCATCGCTAAACTTCGTGCGTTCATCCATCAGCTTTAATCGATGAGCTCTCGCCTCCTCGTCGCTCATCACCGGTGATTCAGCGAAATACTTTCGCACCATCTCCATGAGCTCAACAGGCAATTTCCCTGTTGTATGGCTCAGCTGCACCTTTTCAAACAACCCCTTTTCTCTAAGCAATTGAACAAGTTCTGCCGGAAGATTTGCAAGTGCTGCTTGCTGAGACTCGGTAGATCGTCCGAATACCGACTCTACCCACCAATCCTGCTGCTGAGGAGGGACATTGGCGGTGGAAATGATACGTAAGTGGGGATCAACAAGCCACAAGGCGATGAAACGACGATGGCCAGGCTTCGTGGGATCGAGTAGTTGAAAGGAGGATACCCTGTGCTGGCTGGAAGTCGTAGGCGAGGAGTTAATAGTTGCTCTGAGCCATATCTTTAGGAATGACTCACAAGACATTGGGAAACGCCAGAAAACGGCCTTCGGGAGTCTCGACGCTCCCGTAGTTCTGCACACAAACACCATTAAACCCTAACCATGTTCCGTGTACCCTCTCTAACCAATCATATTGGTCCTGTCCAACTTCGTATTCATCTTTCTCATTTAAATATGGATCGGTCTGCATTCGGAAGGAAAGATCGCTTGTGGTGACGTTTTCGCTGTCGAGATAATAAAGCGCAGTAGCACAAATATGCTCGTTCATCTGTCCTTCAACCTTGGAGTTGTTAATTTAGGAGGACATTATTGAACAGTGGGATACGAAAACTTACGTGCCAAGACCCTACAGGATTACTCGGTTTCTCTGGCGTTAGCTCAATCGAAACCATCTTGACGATGATTTGAAGCCCATTGTCTTTGAATCTTTCGAAGAGGCGATGCGGAGGGGAGTAGTCAACCTTTTCAAAAGGCTTCGGTTCCGGCATTACTGGCCGCCGTACTTCTCTCCATTCCTCTTGCATTTGCTCCTCATCTGACTCGTTGTCATATGAATCTTGCGACCCTATTTCTTCGAAGCCTGAAGTTTCTTTATCCTTACCTATGTCTTTCTCGTCCTTATCAGCTTCACTGGGCTTAGCTGTCCTAAGATCTTTCCACGACGATGGAGTCCAATTCTCCTCGTTATCATCACTTGCTGGTGATTAGGCGCGTATAAATTCTATCGGTGTGAGATGCACTTACCCCGGGTTTTCAGGAAGCGAGAAGCGAGAGGAATCCCGTCCTGCGCACTCTCTCTCGCCACATTCCGTCGCAAGGTAGAGACATTGATCCCACATAGGTAATGCCTTCTCTACAAGCTTTTCGATGGCACCGTAGATTTCAGGATACTTCGTTGGGTGCAAGTTATTGATGTAGCTTGTGAATTTCACCGAGCCGTCTTCACGCAGAGCCACGTTAGAGGGAAGCCATTGGTAGTCCTCCGACCAGAATTCAGGCGGCACAATACTCAGGCCATTGCGTCGGTTTTCGTTACTGGTGACCGTACCCTTCCCTGCCCATTTCGCGACCGCATCGGCAACACCAACGACCTCATTTCGGAAGCATTTGGTTGATTTAAAGACAAGAGGATACATTGATGGATGGATAAGGTTCAAGACCTTTTCGTCAGTCCCCGGGTGCCAATCCTGGAAGCCTTCTTGGTCCTTCTTCAACCTTTCAAAAGCATTGCGCAATGCATTGGTCAATGTAGGCGGGATGAAGCCGTCTGACTTTGCGACGGCGGCTGTAGCGTCCAGAGTAGGGATAATACCAGTGTCAGTAAAGTGCTGCACTTTGCCTTGGAGCTCCCGGATGCACTTTTGATCTGTTAGTACAGCGGGAGCCTTTTGTCATCTCATACATACATAGTCGAACATCTTGTCGGTCATAATTCCTGCAATAGGTAATCGATCGGAAGACCTCTCGCTGATGGCGGCAATCATCCAAAGCACCTCGTCTGGGTATGCGAGGGCTTCTGCTCGCCATTTAGCAACAATCTTGTCATCGAATACTTTTTTGTGCCAATCCACTTTATCGGTCAGTCTGTCCATTATGTGCATCATAGCCACTTCTCGAACCAGTAGTATGTCCGACTGCGAGCCGTCACAGCTCGAATTATGGCCTGTAGGGTAGAACTCCCCGCACTGCTGGGGGTTATGCCATAAAGACAAGCCAAGGCCGGGGTAAGAGTGCATCTTTGTTCTTGTATTGGATGTAGGTAAACCAACGATTACGGTCGCGGCGAAAGCTCTTTTAATCTGGTGCACGAAATGGTGCTGTTGTTGAGAAACGAGAATTAGCCTTGAGGCCACTTTCCGAGAACTGAGAGAAAACATTGTGGTTTAATGGACAGTTATATATTGCTATGAAAGTAAGCGGTTGAGCTTGCTTATGGGCTGATGTTGTCAGGCAGCAGCGGCGATGCCTAGAGCTGAGCTACAGGCACAGATGCGGTGTGAGTGGTTCACCCCGGTGTCAGGCGCTAAGTACACAGGAGGCTAGCGGCTGGATTCATAGTGGAAACGCAGCAAACAACTACTTAAGCTAGGTATATAAAGGTCTGAGTCCTCCCAACTTGTTGGGAGCGGCTCAGGAATCAGTGATCTTGAGCCCTTACCCATACATTTCTATCCTACGGCTACCTACCAGTGATCCAACTTCACTCTAGAGACACAACCCCCTGACACCCAGCTGCGACCCCTGTCTACCGTGCTATCGATAAACGTGCGCTCGCTTAGCGACGTTTATATCGTCTTTCTCAAGGCCTATATAATAGACTCTTTAGCAATTATATAGTCTAATTAGTGGCTCTTATTAGTAGGAGGGACGCGGGACAGCTTTAGAGACAATTATTCGAATCAATACGCTCAACATAAGTCCGGGAACAAGCTGGAGAATCAGACAACACACAAGGTTCTAAATATTTGCATGATGCGAAATGGCCGCAGCTCCCAAGTTACGATATGCCGTGGTTAGGGGCGATTGGCTCAATACTCATGTCAAATTACAAGTGACTGTTGTATTCGGGTTCAGTGTTGCGTATGGTGGGTTGGGAGATGGGCTATCTTCTAGCTTAAGATGAATTGGATATCAATGGCTGCTTCCATGTAAGATTATTGTATAGATTTAATAGAATCTCAATCCTTAGATGTCGGTAATTAGTAACTCGGTTATCGTACAAGTGGCCGGGAAGTCTCTTGTCTGTGCACCTTTGCCCAGATATATGCGTAGAAACATCGTTCAGGTATTTGGCCTTAATCAATACTATCGCATAAGAGGGTCCAAAAGCAGCATTATTTGCCGATTGTCTTATTCCTAATTCGGAAACTTAACATGTGCGAGGTCCAAAATTTGATTTCTAGACATCTCTTGGCACAAACTCTTTTATAGTTAGGTTATACTATTCAACATGTTGTATTTTATGTAACAATAATTCCTTTGGATTCAGTCTATCGAACTTCCAGCTGCTAGCCCTTTTCTCCTTGTTAGCCTTGTCTTTAATTTGCTCCTGTGCTCATGTTATGTCACTAACAATATGTAAGCTTTCATTCATGTCAGAGACACTCATTGCCCGGCCAGTTCGTTGTAGCCAGAGAGATGCATTGAAGACCCCATCTTTTAAAATACTTTCTGTTAAGACCAATTCCTGTGTACCCTTCCCGACCCGCGTCTGAATATTAATCTTCGCAACTATCTAGGCACGCCATGTCTCCAACTGCGGATATTTCTCTTCGAATTTAATATGCTACAAGATGAAATTCTGCCCGTACTTACACAATCTACATGCTTCATGTCCCGAAGCTTTGGCCCGTGCAATATGTAAAGACAACGGGGATTCTTGCATGAGGTTTCTTGACGAGCAAACACAGCATCCGTTTTATAACGATATCAGCCAACTCTCTTTCTTCCTGCACAACTCTCTAGTAGGCTGCATACCATTTTACCTACGGCTATGATTATGATAGTATAACCGCCAACCCCTCCCAGTTCTATAGCAAAGAAACTTTAAATCGCTCACCTATAAGGGAACTCAAAGGTCCTAGCCTAACTCACAACCCTAAAAACTATTCGTTTACAGCGATGTTATTAAAGTGAGTAAGCGAGTTCGTGTCCTATCCCTCGCTCTCATTCAGCCACTTATAGACTACCCTCGCATCCTTGCCTCTGTACCTCTCGTCTGCCATGGCTTCCCGAAAAGCCTCCAGTGTTGGCCCATCCAGAATAGTCCTAGCACCTACACTCTTCGCCAACTTGCTTCCCATACCCAGTACTTTAGCGCACAGCTCTATTCTAAACCCACCATCGTAGTCTCTACTACTCGGCACGTTTTCCTGCACCCCAGGCACCGGGTTGCTCTTACTCGTAACCCAACATTGTCCACCACTCGCATTGATGACATCAGTCAATAGCTTGACATCGAGACCAGCCTTTGTCCCTATGTTGAGAGCCTCAGACGCAGCAAGAGACGTGATTGCGCTGAGATAATTATTGATAACCTTGAAAGCCGTACCAGCACCGACATCGCCGCACAAGAAAATTTCCTTTTCTTTCCCCATATGTCTTAGATACGATTTTACGACGGGAAAGACGGTATCAGAAACATGTGGCAGACAGCCAACCATAAAAGTCAACGTGCCTGCTTCAGCACCCATGGGACCCCCTGAAACAGGTGCGTCAATGAATTTGAGAGTCCCATCAAGTGTAGAGTCGCTGACTTCCCGAGTGGCCTTGGCAACAGTGAGGATCGTATCAGTCTCGATCGTCCCGCATTCCATGATAAGCTTGGGCGCCAGCCATCCCGATGCTGCTGCAGCGACGGCGCCGGCGAGGATACCCGTTTCCTGGTCCAGATAGACAGATTTGACAGCATCTGACCCAGGAAGCATAGTAATCACAGTATCCTTGTATAGTAAGTATTTTATCCCGTTTGTGCCTTTGGGGTAATATGAAAGGACGTTACTTACGGCCACTTTTGTTGCTTCAAATCCGTTAGCAATGACTTCAACGGTCGCCTGTCCTTTCGCTTCATTCAAGAACCGGTCTATTGCATCTGTGCTCACATCGCATATGAGCAATGTCTTTTCAGGGCCTAAACCAGAGAGCAGGTTCTTCGCCATGGGATAGCCCATTACCCCAAGCCCTAGAAAATAATTTTTAGTCTTGGTGCTATCGTTGTCTATGCGGGTTCCATTACCAATAAAGGCTACTGTATCTTCAGGAGAACAAGGCATATTGATTGATATAATTCCTTGTTTACCCTTTTTTCTGTTATAGAGGATGACTGTGTATCCAGGATACGAAACTCAACACGCCGTTTCAGAGAACAGATGGGCTAAGAAAGTGCATGTATGCTTCACCTTTGATGATGTTCAAGGCAACTTAATGCATTCATGCTCGATATCTGGCCAATTTGGAAAATGCGATAGCACAGCACGGAGGCACAAATTGAATATTACAGCTCGTCCCATATGCAATGTTTTGTTCAGCATTTGGTAATTCGATTTTCGATATGTAATTGAATAATTTTCTGTAACACTGACACAGCTAATCGTTGCGATACCGGGTGCTATCAAGCCTTGAAGCCCCAACTGCCGTGACTTGGAGATCAATGTTATCCCCGCGCAAGGGTGGTGGCTATCCACATGCATAAATATCCCCAAAGGTAACGATGACATTGCCAATCATGCGCTGGGAATCAGTCTTCTATAGGTTGGCATCTACATAAATGCAAGGCCTCGAGGCTATAGATTTAAATACCCCAACTGCCCGATGATCCCACCTATAGCGTACCCGGCCAGAATCGATGCCTGTTGTGTTCTCTCCACCCCTTGTCGTGCGCCAGCACGACCTCAACATCCATATCTTTTCTCAACTGGGTCACTCCTCTGTCAATCTCGACCAATGTCTTTCTCGCTAAACCTGTATGCACGTGTACGCTTCTTATCCCGCCGCGGCCATCGTCATACTCGGCAATCCCTCTTTCTCCGCTCAGGATCCTCGTATCGTGACAGCAGTCTGCGCCAAGGTAAACGTACTTGCTCTCCCCAGTCCGAACGAGTAGGTTCACGTGCCCGTGTATGTGACCCGGGCTATCAATGACGAAGACACTCTTATCCCCAAAGAAATCAACCGTGCGGGGAAAGCCACCGAATGGTTGCCACAACCACTTATCTGCTAGGGATGGTAATTTAGCCAGTGTGTCGGCGGGTGTAGAGGTATGCACTGGAGAATTTGACCCTGCATAATATTCATGAAAATCGACACCATGTCTAAGAGTTGGCGGTAGTTCGACTGTACGGGACACCGGAAGTTCATCGTTGTTGAATAGTTCGGCTGGGTAATTTGGCCCAGCACCGTTTTTCAGAAGATCCAAGGTGCCGGATCCTACAACGAACGTAGCACCAGAAAAGTCTGATGGCGTACCGATGTGATCCCAGTGCACATGGCTCAGGATCACGAAGTCTACGTCTTTCTCTGGGTTGAGGAGCTCCTTGGCACCCTGGTCATTGCTTGCCCCCTCACGAAGACTCGTGCTGCAGTCGGGATCTGTAACAATCGGTTGTCGCTCAGCTACGTGCGACTGTTGCGCTATGGCGTAGCCTGAAAGGTCACGCTTGACGCCAAGGTCGAAAACAAGATTCGTCACATTTCCGCTGCGAGACGGGGGTGAGGAGGGATGCTGGATGAGAAACGACAGCGACGGAACGGTGGTGCGCGTATCAGTATCAGCACCAGCTACGAAGAGATAATCAGGGAGTGTTACTATAAGACGAAAGGTCAGTTTTTGTCAACCTTCGGATGATCTATAAGTATTTCAGAGGCGTAAAAAGCTCGGAAAACACGATTGTGGCTCAACTCAACCGTTAGGCTTCTTAGAATTAGGAAGGAATAACCCAGGTGTTACATACTGTGTCCGGCGTCTAAAGCTGAAACCGCTACATAGACAGGGTAATACTCAGTTCCATTGACAACCGCCATATTCCTTGTATGGTAGTTTGATGTTGCTAACCGGGGCGACAGGATAGAATTTGAATCTAAAATACAAGACGAATGTTCAAGATGAGCCTCAGGTCTTTCAGGTATTACTCAATTTTACTATTGTTGCTCTCAATGCTATCTGTAGCCAATTTCAGAGTCCTACCCATTTGAGGCCAGTCCCGTGGTTAGGGAATGATTTCGTATACAGCCACTATGCATCCCCTGGGATAAGAGTGGCCAGTCTATATCAAGACTATCAATAAGAGCATATGAGGTAGTATAGCGTAAGACATTGGATGCACATAAGCTGTAACGGTACCGGCAAAAGACAATTGATAACGAGGGGGGGCATCACAATACGTCGGTAATTCTCAGTTTCTGGTAGGGGTCCTTGTATACCCATGCGGCTCCCCCTCACTCATAGTTGGAGCCTACGGGATGCCGAGTGAATTTGCTGCGATCGAAATCATGATGCTACAGCCCGTCTACGAAGTGTTTTAAAGATTAAGAGAAGTCATAGCGCCTAGATGTTGAAGCAGCGAGAATAAAGAAACAGTAATGGCGACAACTAGCAATTCTAGCTTACCTGAGTCCATGAGAGCCCAGTTTCTGGACGCTTTCAATACCCCCTATTCTCTTCGCTCTGTCCCGCTCCCTGTCTTGAGCTCACCGTATGACATACTCATCAAGGTTGAAGCGGCCTCCTACTGTCATACAGATGCCGTTCTCGCTGCAGGGCAGATGCAGCCCAACCCACCTGGATTCCCACATGTAGGATGCCACGAGTTCGCGGGAACGATTATCGATTTACCGTATAATTCCTTGTCAAATTTGAAAATAGGGGACCGAGTTGGCGTCCCTGGCCGTGCATTCCACCCATGCGGCACTTGCTCTGAATGCGCAGCTACACCAACACTAGAGAGCCCCGACGCTGATCCGCCTGGGTACTCCGTGTACTGCCCACATTCTTCGAACAATGGCATAGATGGCCCTGGAGGCTTCAGAGAGTACGCTGTTGCTGATAGCCGCCAGATCGCACCCATTCCGGACAACATTTCGGCGGTCGACACAGCGGTTCTCATGTGTGCTGGTGTCACAATATACAGTGCCCTGAAGCGATGCGTCCTCAAGCCCGGCCAGCGCGTCGGTATTGTGGGCTGCGGTGGCGGACTTGGTCACCTAGGACTACAATTTGCTACGAAAATGGGTCTCAAGGTTTTGGGGGTCGACAACGCGGATGCCCCGCTACGGTTGGCTCGGAATCTTGGTACGGAGGCTAAAATAGTTGATGCAAGGTCGCGGGAGGCAAATGAAGTGGCCACCGAGCTCGGAAGGGAGGATGGAAAGCAAGATAGGGGAGACATGGGGCTTGACTCTGTCATCATCTTGCCCGAGAGCCAAAAAGCTTTCGACTACGGCGTCGGTCTTCTAAGGAATCACGGAAAGTGTGTTGTAGTGTCTTTCCCAGAAAGAGGGTTCCATATCTCTGCCCGCGATGTTGTCTTTCGGGATATTTCTATTGTGGGAAGCCTGGTAGGGAGCAACAAAACATTGAGAGAAACATTACAATTCGCTGCAGAACACGAGGTGAGAGCGGTGATAAAGACGTTTGCGTTATCGAGGTTGAACGAATTGGTAACTGCATATCACCAGGGAGCAGGAGGAAAACTTGTTATTGACATGGCTTTGCCAGATTAGCGATCCATTTAATCAAGAATATTTTCGACCATAACAATCGTGTGATTCATAGCGAGTTGATAGATGAGGGCAATATGCCCACTCGAAATTACGGGTATCATGCTCATCATACTATGGGTATGCCGAGCCGAAGACATTATTTATCAAAAATAAGTCTTTATACCGGCTACTAATCGCTCCTCCACTATAAAATATGCATCCTTAACTCTCGCGGCCCTATCCACTAACCATCAACACTGTTATCCAAGCTACGTTGCTTTGCTCCCTAGCTCCCTAGCCATTTCGCCCTTCTCAGCCATCTCATTGAGCACCTTCTCCGCTACCTTCATAGCATCAACACCGGCAGGAACGCCGCAATACGTTGTGCAGTGAAGAATAGCCTCCCTAATCTCAATTTCGGTAAGGCCGTTGTTTCTAGCGCCCCTGATATGCACAGCTAGCTCCGGCGCACGATTGAGTGCCATGAGCATACCAATGTTTAGCAGGCTGCGCTGCTTCCTTTCAAGGCCCGGGCGCGTCCAGGCGTAACCCCAGCACCATTCCGTGACGAGCTCCTGACCGGGCCGAGAGAACTCGCTCGAGCCATTTGCGAGAGCGCGGTCGACGTAGGAGTCGCCAACGACGCTGCGACGCACCTTCAGGCCTTCTTCAAAGAGCTGCTTGTGGAGATCGTCGAATTTCGGATCAGTGCTCATGTTGAGGGGTAATAGATAGATTGTCGTGCGAGACTTAAGTTTTAGGACAATGAGATAATGTAGCTATGTATGAGTGGTAAACGTCGGTGATTCGTCGAGAAATATCAGTAGAGAATATGCTCTGCGCTTTCTATTGTATCAACCGGGATGTTATAATCGGGAGCTAAGGGAATTTGGGCGAGGGGAAAATGCATCATTATACTGTAGTTACATCATATTCTACCGATTCCCCACATGCCCTCGGCTGTAGGTTCAATGGATGCTACGGTACTAAGTTGGAGTATATATTGGAGGCCAAATTCCTGGAACCCGGCATGACGACTATCAGATAACGAATAGGACCCGTTCTGAATATGATGCTAAGTTGCGATGAGGGTGAGATCCAGCCGATCAGAGCTACGAAGACAGTCGTACTCCTGCTACGCGGATTACCTTTCTTCTTGTTAGCACTACTTGGCGCGCGCGATTAGCAGAAGCAATCGCACTTAGATGGTAGCTTACGAAGCGTGAATGAGTATAAAACCTGCTTCATCAAATAAGCACTCCAACAGGGGAGCTCATGCCAGTTGTCGTGCATGAGGGGTATGTCTTCGCACTCCAGTAGCTCACGGAGCTGTTATCCTAATTATCGGATATTAGCGTTGACATTCCGATCGTGCTTGACTATTTCTGAATCGCAATAGACATCATATTACTACCCTTCAACCACTACCTGTCCCTCACTGTCTATTATCAGAAGCAGAAACAACGATCCTTCTACCCCTTTCTCCTTCTCCCTAGAGTACTTTATGTAATCCAAATCATGCCCCAAGAAAATCCGAACTATAAACTCGAAACTGAGTCCCACGAGTTCGTACAAGACGAGTATGGCAGCCAAGAGATCCAAGAGCAGCGTCGCAAGGAGAAAGCCCTCGTCCGCCGATTAGACTACTTCATCGCACCTGTGATGATGCTCCTTATGCTTATCAACTACCTGGATCGAAGTAATATTGGATTCGCCGCAACTCAAGGGATGGCTCAAGACATTCACCTGAAAGGCACCCAGCTAAATGTGCGCCTTTTATGTTTCTCCTCTCCTTTTTGGTTATCTTCGTGCTTTACTTGAAAGTCTAACTTGGCATCGAATAATTAAGACCGTGGTGTCCGTCTTCTATGTCTTCTATATCCTGGCCGAGTTTCCTACGTCTATCTTGGTTAAGCGTCTTCGATTCGACCGAGTCATCCCGGCCATCACGCTCTGTTGGGGTAAATTTACATGCTTATTCCTCCTTGTCATGCTTGATCTAAACAGTATAGTTGACTACCACTGCTATCTTAGGCCTCGTATGCCTCTCTACCGGCTTTGTCCAGTCATTTGGCCCGCTTGTCGTCACTCGTGTCCTGCTTGGCTTCTTTGAGGGCTGCTTATTCCCATCCGTCACGTTATTCATGTGCAACTGGTATAAACGAGAGGAGCTGGGCGTCCGTATCGCCTTTTTATTCAGTGAGCCTTTTCTGTATAACATCAGTCTCCGGGACAGAATCTGACTCGGCATGATAGTTGCGTCTGCGCTTTCCGGTGCTTTCGGCGGACTTATAGCATGGGCTGTCCTGCATCTTGATGGAGTTTCAAATATGGCTGGATGGCGATGGTAAGCACTTGAATTCCTTGACTGCTTTCTTCCCGCTTCTGAGTCTGATCGATATGGTATAGGTTGTTCATCATTGAAGGCCTTATCACTGTCGTCTGGGCTGGCTTTTGCGTTATACTTGTTCCTCAAAACTACGAGACAGCCTACTTTCTGAACCATGATCAAAAAGCCCTCATGAGTAGGCGTGCCGAAGAGATGAATGCTTACAGCGGTGGCTCAGGGCGTTACAGTAAGAGAGACTTCAAAGAAGCCGCCAAAGACGTGAAAAGCTGGGCGCACAGCGTTATCCAGATAGCCGCCGTGACTATTCTCTATGGTAAGTGAATGGGAAATTCTTGTTATGTTCAGTAAGTTAACATCCTTTCCAGGTTTCGGTACATTCCTGCCCATCATCATCAAGGATGGGTTTCAGTTCTCGACTGTACAGGCACAATATCTTGTCATTCCAGTGAATATTTGGGGGGCGATTGTATACAGTATTGGCGCAGTGCTCTCTGATAGATATTCTGCTCGCTTCTTGCCGCTGGTGATATGCGCTCCATTTGGCATTGTCGGGTATGCAATTCTACTCTGTGATGTATCTTCAGGGGTACGCTACTTTGCCACCTACCTCATTGCCATTCCGTGCTTCCTATGTACTGGAGGCAACATGTAAGTCAACTCTGCTCCTGGTTTGCGTAGTCGATTTGATAGTTATGCTAACTATGCTTATTAACAAGCGCATGGATCTCCGTAAACTGTGCACCAGATGGGAAACGCGCAGCTAGCCTAGGGATCTTATTGGCCCTGGCTAACATTGGCGGCGTAATCGCGGGTCAGATCTATCAGTCTGGTGCCGGACCTGCTTTTACGCTCGGTCATGCATGGTCTCTAGGTTCTTTGAGTATTGCGTGGCTCGGATGGTGGATTGTACGGATGATATACAAGGCACGCCAGACATATAAGGACAAGGCATTAGCCGAAGGGACTACGGTACCCGAGGAGAGTTATACCGACAGAGCGCCAGATTTTAAATACCAGATTTAAGCATTATTATAATACGAACGAAAGCGCTCAGCCAAAAGCCCGGTGCTAAGCCAGATTTCTTGCCCAAACTCTATCCATCTCTCACGCGGAAGCTCTACATAGTTCTTCTATGATAGGCGCCGCCACATGGGCTGTGTGCAAACTCAGCAGCGTCGCTAGCTCCAGCACTTCTACTATTTCTTGGGGAGTGGCGCCATAGCCGAGAGCATTCCGCATATGGAGCTTCAACCCAGGTACATAAAGATGGGTTGAGGCTGCATCGAAAGCGCAGTATACAAGCTCTTTCATCTATTCGTAAGTTAGTGATAACTTCAATACTTCTCGATATGTTGAGTTTGCTTCGGAGATCAAATGGTTTGGGTAATGGTACCTTAGGCTCGAGCACCCCTTTACCCTGCCCGACGGTCCCTTCTACATTCTTGACCCACGGCAAGCTTGAGAACTCCAAGTATCCCGCAAAGAACTCCGGGTCAAGTCTCAAGAAATCTTCCCAGAACGTATGCCAATACCCACGCTTCGCCGTAAATTCCCTCTGTAGATTTTGCTGCCTCTCATCAAACGGTCGCGTGATATCGTCGAGGTATTTTCCCTCCTCTTTCAACACTTCAACGAGAAGTGGAACTCCCACATTACATGCGTGTATTCCCAACGTGCATGACAACTCGATAACCTCGAGAATCTCGTCTTTACTAGCTCCCTCTCTTGCTGCAGATGCGACGTGTTCGCGGATGCCTGGTGTGTAGAGATGGGTGGCAGCACAATCAACAGCAAGGGATATGAGGGCTTGTTCCTTATGCGAGAGGTGAGATTTACGGCGTGGTACGCTTGCTAGTGACACGCTGGCAGAGAAAAATGCAGGGTCGACATTCAAGAGTGATTCCCAACCAGTATGGAAGGCATCTAGTCCTAGCTTGGCGTCAAACTCCTGTTTGAGCTGCTCTTGTTCTTCTTCCTTAGTCATGGTTCTCAAGCGATATTATAAGGTCCCTTGATCAGAGTGCTCCTACAGGCGTACTAGGAACACTGTAGCGAGAGTCTTAGACGCGATTACATTCATACATCCTAGAACGAATATGGGCTGTAGTATATAGATGATTCAAGTCCTCACTTCATGCTACGAAGTAGAACCAGAACATGAAATCACTTGTCACCAGAGTTAAGAGCTGCAAGTAGCATATAGGCTGAACGCGCCGTTCCTCAATGACTGCTACCACGCGAAAGTTGTATAAATAATTGCCGAGTACCCCGCTCGCTGCGCAACTTTGGTACCGAATATGTGATGTAGCTCCATGTGAGAACATGGTTCGCCTTGGGGGAGTGATTGCATGAATGAGGGGTACCAGTATTCGTCGCTGTTTTGAATCGGGTCGTTAGGAACGAAGGAGGTTCAAAGAACCCAAATTCAAATCCAAAGGCATATCAAAACCCGACTGAGCTAGAATCACGCTCGCGATTGGTACTAGCTTCTGTCAGCGAATTAACCTTGATTGCAGTAAAAGAGTAGCTAGTCGCAGGCTTGTTCACCAAAATAGTCTAGGAGTGACAATGTAAAATTCAATAGCCCAGAATCTAGGTACCAAAAAACCTCTTCGCATTCGCAGCATCCTCTTCCCACTCAACATCGTGAGCAAGAATGACCTCAACCCCTTTTCTTTCCAGATTTCGGATCCGCTCAATAGTCTCGTTAGCTTTTGCGCGGTCGGCATGTATACAACAAACCTGGCCATGCACATCAAGCCATTCACTGATCGCTTTCTTCCCGCGTAAAATCCTCCGATCATGACAGGCATCTCCGGCGAGGCAAACCCATCCCGTGCTACCATCTTCCTTGAGTATTCTAGCGAGGAGATTGATGTGGCCAGGAAGATGACCAGGCGCATCGACGACGTACAGGCTGCCGTCTCTAAACACGTCCAGTGTAGCAGGGAGCCCTTCGAGTTCTTCCCACGGGCCTTGGGTGTTAATCGTCCTTGAGAACTGCGAGATCGTAGTATTCCCTTTACTTGTTTTTGTGGGATCTGGGAGTTCAATGGTCCGCGAGGGATCAAGGAGATCTGACTCGAAGAAGGAATGGCTACCTCGCAGACTCTTAGACTTCCCCGCAAGGACGTCTAATGCGCCATGGCCAACTACAAATGTACTGCGAGGAAAATCTCGCGGTTCGCCAACATGATCCCAGTGAACCTATCACGCATGTCAGCAATGGCATAAAGTCGCATGAAGTACATCATATTTGAAATCATCTCTTGCTGGTTCCTCTCCTGCATTTAAACAGTGCAACTCACATGAGAATAAAACACAAAATCAATATCGTCCGGCGTCAAACCACCAGCCCGCAAACTCTTCACCACATCTGGGCTAGTAGTAATGGGCCGTCGCGTAGCCAGATGGCGCTGTATAGGTTCCGAGTATCGCTCGACGACACTCCGCAGCCCTAAATCAAAGACGATCCGTGTGATTTCTCCGGATGTGGGGTTCTTATGCTGTACCAAGAACGCAAGCGACGGAACAGTCTTGCGCGCCCCTGGTGACGCTGGATACACGAATTGTTCTTCTGGTAACGTGAAGTGGCCTGCTGATAGAGCGTGAACTTGGACAGTCGGTAGTCTAGTCGATGATGTGTTTGAAAACAAGGACGTCATAGTTGGGTAGAAAGTTGATGATGTAAGTAGACGGTAAGTAGACGGTATTGACTTCAAAGCTTATCTGAGGATGCATTCAGTCGTAAGCTGAAACCCCTGTCTACAGCTTTCACACAGCATTGATTTTGCCCTTAAATATACGCACGGACTCGGTCTCACCGTAACTATCGAATTTTGGATTCCCCCGCCCTGTTACTTGGAGGCTTACATGAAATCCCTCATTGTCAATTTCCCCCCTCCTGCCCGCCGATTCGCGGCCGAACGTAGCTGTTAAGGATTCTGCGGTTACATTAGAGACTGAAAGGATATAGCATGCGTAAACAAAACTTGAACTGGTGTATCAAGTTCCAATGACTATCGCATCTCGTTCGACAACATTTATTAAGATTTGTATTACATATTCTAGTCGCTCTAAGGTCATTGCATTTTTGGCACAGAGGATGCGTTTTGATTAATATTCATGATCGCTAACATAGT
Organism: Xylaria castorea; assembly: GCA_022495115.1. NCBI lineage: Eukaryota > Fungi > Ascomycota > Sordariomycetes > Xylariales > Xylariaceae > Xylaria > Xylaria castorea. The sequence goes on from MU382671.1 coordinate 136,489, forward strand.
AAATACTTGAGTCTAACGATTGATCTTCTTCATCGTTCGTCGCTCAACTGCCTAAGAAAAAGGGATGTTAGCGCATGTCAAGTCCAACTTGTGTAAGCCGAGTTTCTCAAAACTCAGGCTTCTTCAACGCCTCAGAACGGCGCTTCTTACTCTCGAGATACTCCTCCAACAACACCTTGAGTCCAGCCGCCTTGACATCAAGGTTAAACAACAAGAACAACTCCTCCTTCTCATATTCCTGCATCTGTTTTAGCATGTTCATAGTCTCGTTCACGATCCGAGCCATGCATTCTCTTACGACGGGAGTATCACCCATGGTGAAATACAGCTGCGCATTATCGCGGATCCCATTAATTCGATCCACGAACCGAGGCGAGACTCTAGAACGGAGGCACCTACGGGCGGCAGCGAAGTCCTCACAAGCAGATGTGTGGACCTCGATTCCCAACTCGATGACGTGTCGCATCATGACCTCGAACTCGACAGGGTAATTCACAAGGCCGCCTTCTTCCGCGAGGAATCGTGTCCCAGGGTCGGACAAGAGGTATTCTGTTAGTGCTGTGACTCGCTTGTCAGCCATTTTGACTGCCTCGTGCTGGTTATTGCAGTCAAAGAGCAAGAGCTTTATGCTTTGAAGCCGTTGCAGAACACGCTCAGTATAACAGCGCGGACACGCATCTCCGAAATTTTTTAATATGAGATGGCGCGGGACGAGCTGTCTAGGGAGGCGGGCCAGATCGCCGTTCTCAATAACTATTTTCCCATCCTTAATTCTCGTGACGTGGCCGCACTGCCAGAATTCATACTCGAATTTTTGCATCACTGGGGTAGTGGGTATTGGGTTTGTTGGTAGGGTAGGGGAGGCGTGGGGATTCATATCGCTTGAGCTATTTTATCTTCGACTGTAGTTGTAAAGTGGCAGGTTTAATAGAATGAATTGTTGCCGATCGATGTATATCTGTATTCAACTTCGTTGTCCTCGATGACACGAATGTCGCGGACGTGCCTCATATACCGATTGTCAGACGATGGATTAACGGCGTTATTGTTCCGTCACAGAAAGATGGTTTGAAGACGTACTCAGTATTTCCAAGCTCCTACTATGTCCGTAAAACACATATGCTGTTAGACCTTGGCATGTGTAATCATACCGTCATGACAATCGCAACGTCTTATTAGTATCTAGTTAACGCTCAACACACAATGAGAGCTGTTTTTCCACGCCATTTAGCTTGATTTTAAACAGGCCCTATGTTCAACTCTGTCTCAAGGATCCCATGAAAGCGCCCATACACCAGACCATGCCCGAGACAATGCCTTGTATCTCATACCAAGCCTGATCAAGTCGGCCATCTTCTTCGAACCATCTCTTCCTTAGTCATGTTCCTGTTCACTCAAGCAAGCTTTTTGTATCTTATTTGTTTCTGACGGCCGAGCACTGCAAGCCCTAGCCCGCTGCGTACTCTACACTCCCAAACACCGGCCAACGTACGAGGTCCAGAAACTCCACCCAACTTAGTTAGTTGACTAGACATGTGATGAAGCAAAAATGTCAGCATGGTGATTCAGTATCAGGTTTGGTATTTTGGGAATAGGTGTATGTTAGATGATTTAGCGGATCTATCGGGGTTCGTAAATTAGCTGATACACAGAGATGAGTGTTGACATTTGTACAACTCTCTTTCGCTTTCTGCATATATAGTAGAGACAGTTCATATTCATGTGGGGAGAGTGAGGAACGAAAAGAGGCGAAGCATTTCGAAGACAGTCCTGAGAACATGCAATATGTTTATTAGTATGAAAACTTGTAGTTCCCAATTGCCTCACGCGGGGCGGATTCTATACTATTAACTAAATTAACATAGGTCCTCGAAATTATGCCTTGTTCGAACTGACTACGCAACCCAAACATGTGCATTTTACATTGTTGGGCCATTGTTAGAGCGCTCATTACCATTACACATCAACCATCATATCTGTTAATACACAGGAAGGTCCTGTAACGTCATTCATTATATCTTGGATCGAGGACAGTCTACGCCTCATCCAGGGGTCGACCTTGTTATTCGAATAGCCGCCGCGAAACTAATACTTCGTCATTCCAGTATTCATTATGTGGTATTGTACAACGCCACATCATAACACATCGACATAGAGAATGTAGTGACGCCAGGATTGAAAGTTGCTGTCTTGTGCGCTTTAAAGGTAGCGTGCTCTCAAAAGTCACTTTTTGCAAGACAGCACTGCTGTAAATAAAAGTTAGAGGGGTGGGATGCGGTTATCAAGGAAGGGGCAAGTTCATTACCTAACTATGCACAAATATCTCGCAGCGTGACGCGACCGGGTGTTGGGGTAGCTAAAAACTGACTCAAAGAGATTGCCCCTTTTAACGCCCGAGTCCCGAGTGAGTGAAACACGGATATGAGTGGGCCCTCGAAACCTTTCGACGAAAACGTCCGAGACCTCTTTGTTCAAGTTGCGCCACCACTATACATCAGGTCCTTGCAGTTCATAAGTCGGCTGCAAGCCTCTTGTAGCAACTCCGAGTGTGATTGGGCTAAGAGGGAATATACCACATCAAGTAGCTCCAGTAATCCATCACAAAGGGTAGCCGACGTAGCTGAATCTAACTCAGACAGTTTGGCAATCCTTGAAAGGTACTCAGGCACAAGATTCAAGCCACGCCGCATTCTACTCAGATGATAAGGCTGAGTAATCTGACTTTGGCCTTTGAGTGCTTGTGCGTATGACCAAATGCTCAAAGTAGCGTAGTACATGATCCACGGTCGGTGGGGGTCAGAATCTGCACGAGTCGAATATTGAATAGGGCCTGCGCTGTTAACGCCAGGTTCTTGAATCAATGCAATCTTCTTCTGGCGCGGATCAACAAGAATTCGATGAAGAAGTTTGAAGGCGTGTAGTATGGCGCGCCTAGTGAGTGGCTGCCCCGCCCATGAAGCCATTCGTGTGTTGACGTTGGAAAGGTCTCGAGAGGATACTTTACGACCGATCAAACGTTTCGCGCCAGCGTAAACTTGGCAGTCGATTATGTCAACATAGAGGCTGATGTGAGCCAAGTGATATAAGACTGCGGCACTTTGAATCAAGCCGTTTGCTGCAGACTGTTGTTCTGATAGACTAGGCTCGGTGTTGCTTGCACCGGTTGAGCCAATAGCGTCGTCAAAACTTGTCTTCCAATCATCGAATGCCTTCAGTAGCATTTGGCACCATTTGTCTCTTGTTTCGGACGCGTTAGGGGCGTCGTCTAGCCACTTGAGGTGTGTCTCACGGTGTCGTAGATGCCATCCGACGCTAAGAAGACCACACATAATGATCATACGTCCGAACGAGTGTGTTCTCACCACTCGTCCGTGTAGAGCTTGTTTCAGGCCTTCAAGAAAGAAAACACGTTCGACGCCATACATACGGAGATTCGACTCGCGTTGGCGCACACTCTCGTGGTTTGGAGCTGACCACAAGGCCTCATCGCAGGGAAGAGGTAGACGAATCTCGTGAGGTGCCATATCGGCCGCATGGCCGAACATAGCAGCGTGAATAATATCCATCATGAACGCGGCGAAGACTACCCTATGCATCGCTTCAGTTTCTGCCCATCGGAACCACCAAACTCGGTCATCTGTGGTCGGGTCAACACCGTTCTGTTCATCTGGCGGTGATTCCAGGCCTGCTTTGCCGATGAGCGGGCTTCCTCGCCTCAGCAGATTGAGAGTGACAGAATGGTACATGTGGCCCCTTTCATGTAGCTTTCGTGTCGAGCACATCTTCTCGTAGAACTCTACAAGCAAGAGCGCTTGGGCAACCCATAGATCGACTGGCGCCACTGCTCCCACGTCGAGGATTTCAAGACGGACGGATGTGATAATGAGATCAGCGAGCGCCTTATACTCTTCGTGCTCGCCCGTAGGAGACTGGCTATGAATTTGAGCAGCTCCCAGCGCAATCATGACAAGAAGCAGATGTATGTGGCACCTCGTAGGCGAGAAGGTAGGCTGGTGAACAATGGGTAGGCGGGGTGATACAATTTCCCAGTAAAGGCGAACACACTCGTGGAGGAAATCCAAACGGATACTTGGGAAGTCGTTCCCGGACTCTTGTAGGAGATAGCCCAATTTCGAATCGTATTCATTCCGTTTCTGACGGAACATGCTTATGTAGTTCACGATCTCAAGGCGACGAGTCTCAGACACCAGCTCGTCAGGCATGTCAGGGTGACGAGGCGGCGTGTGGTCGACCTGAGACCTACTGGTTAGTGACTCGTGGTCATAGTGTATGTTGTTGTTGAAAGGGGACTCCAAGCCAGCTTCTACGAATGATAGATTAGCAACGTTCAAATCCCCGTACGCCCGGTCATTATCAAACAGCCAAAGAGCGAAGTTAGTCGACAGGTCTCCTGCGTCGTTGGGAACAGGTAGGTCCGGAAATGGCATGAATGTAGAGTGGTCATGCAAAGCAGCTGGCGTCTGGGGATAGTAAGTAGCTTTAGGCGGCAGCATACTAACTCCGTCCACAGGTCGAGACCAAGTAGGCGTATGCGCCATGGAGCTCGTCGGGGTTGGTTGAGAGTTCATGGTAGAGTTCGGACTCAACAACACTGAAGCGTTGCGAGGCATACTGACGGGCTGCCGCTGGAATACTGACGCCGGTGTCGGAGGCGCAGGTTGTGGCAAAGACATGGGCCGTAATACCGAGCCCAATTGTGATGTCGGCGCGGGTGCCAACATCGGCGCTGAAACAGCCTGGCCATTGCTGGCGACACCCGGCGAGGACACCGAGTTCCCATCTGATGAGGAGTCCTTGGCGGTGACGCTAAAACTACTCGCCCGATTCCTCGGGACATACGAGGTAGAGTGGCGCTTCTTGTGTCGCAGCAGCAGGTCCTGGCGAACGAACATCTGATTACAGTCCGGCACATCGCATTTGTAGATCGCCTTGGGCTCATCTTTGAGTAACGTCAGTCAGCCTCGGCACACGGCACACGACATCGAGACCCACACATTGCAGGGTCGGGATGGTCGGGATGATCAGCCTTACGGTTTAATTGATGTCGTTGGAGATGCTCGTGTCGCGAGTAGATCTTGTCGCATGTCGGCCAGTCGCATGCGAACTTCTTGGGGGCGCCTTTCCGGCTGGCGCGCTTGTAGCCCAAGGCAGGGCTGGAGCCCGGGCCTGTTGCTTGCTGCTGAGACGCCATTGAACAGCGACATGGCCAAGTCACCCGCTTTTGGCATGTATGTTGACCCCGAAGCGCTTTGTGTGAGGTATGTTGGGGGATGAGAGCGAATCTTGAAGCTAAAGCGGCCAGGTACGGACAAGTCGATGGGGGTCCGAGTGTTTTCAAGCACCCAAATTGAGGAGATTTCCCAATAAATACGCCCGCGCGGGGGTATTCCTAGTGGAGACTAGCGTGGGGGTTCATCCGCACCACGAGTCCGGGAACATGTGGGGGCTGCACCTTTTGAGGATCCAGTCCAACTCCGAGTTGATGAACATGAAGGCAACCAGCATTTTTCAGATTGATGAAAGTACCTAGCACTATATTAATCTTCTCAGCAGCCCAGAATCTAATATCATCGCAGTTGCAGCCAATACACGAGGGCGACTTTATTTGTCGCAAAGACAGTTGATGGGAGCCGGAATGTAACCACCTGTTTTATGGCGCTAAGTAAAACATGCATCCCATTTCCGGCTCTGGAAGTCCTACAGGAATGCAGGTACAATATTTTTCTATGTGATTACTGCCTGTCAACGTTATTCAGCCCAGTTCACACTTCCCACACCTTCACCTACACACTTCGCAATAGCTACGTCTCTCATATGTAAACTTCCTGAAACATTACCAAGATTTAATGCTGTCTACCAACTTATCACCTACGAAGATTCGATTCTATATCTGTTCCGCGGACAAAGCTTCCAGATAAGCCAGGAATCTTTGTCGATGCCCGCAAGCTAAACTAGTAATGTGGGCGGCATTGCGCTAGCCAAGAAAAAGCACACGAACGTGTTCAATATGGCCTTGAGAGATTTGGGTTTCAACTGCCTACGCACGACTTTCAATGCGGCTCGCTTGTCACTTTTGATGGCTTATACGGCAATACACTGGCTAGTTACGCGTCTCCTTTACCTGTTACATTTACTCTCCATGTCGAGGTTCTGCCCGCAGATCAGGAGAGTTCCATCTTTACAATCGCTTAATTTACGCCGATATCACAAGGAACGCCAAGAGCTACTTAATGCCTGGGAACAAGTCGACAAGTCTGCTGTATTATTTGTGGCTCTCGATGTGGCTTTCATGGGCGAAACCCAAAAAACAGTTACCGCAATTGGTCTATCTCACTGGTGTCTGGACAGGACCTCTGAGCTAATATCGTTTCACTGGATTATTGATGACCTCCAAGGCCTCGGAATACGGAAAGCCGCTTTCGAGGATGATTTATTCCTTTACGGTACAACAGAGGGTATACGGGAATCAGACATTGGGCCTTCATTGCATGACACATTCAGTGACTTATCATCTCGATATCAGCAAATATATCTGATAGGTCACAATGTGGAATTCATGCTAGATAGACTCAGCACGCATTGGGTAGTACCAAACAATTGCATTGTGCTGGATATCCTATTCGTATGGCAAGCACCGCACAACATCACGAGCCCAGTATCGTTGGAAGACTGTATCAATTCAATACCTAAACTACAAGATTCAAAATCTTCACTCAATAATGTGGGGAATTCTTCAAGGGTTATGATATGGCTGTTGCAAAATCAAGAAGTCGAGTGGAAGTCGGCACGAATAGGTCTTACGCAAGCCCCATTAAATTGGTGACTACACGGAAGATTCGACGTAGTTATATCTAAGTTTATATTATCCTTTATTATCGAGTAGCAAGAGTCTGCACCATTACATGTAACCGAGTGAAGATGCGTGGGTAGCCGAATAGTCACCCCTACCTCATTATGAGCTCAACTCTATATGCGTTTTATCTCATATATCGATTCCTCCTTTGTAGCCTCTTGGAAGACTATCCGAACAATGACTCGCTGCTGACCTTCAAGATCCCAAAACTCACGCGGCTCCATTGCAACAAATGGGGCTGCTTCAGAGCTTGATGCGCGATATTCTTGCTTCAAGCCACATTCGAGCTGGTGATGGACTTGGTACATCTCTGCGCAAGAGTCACCTCTGTCCGTAAAATTACCTTCCTCGTCTTTGTCGGAAACGCATGCCCACTCTTTTTGGAGCATCATTTGACTTGATAGCTTCAATTGTGGATCTTTGAAGCTCGTGTATTTCCATTTCAAAACATGACCTCCTTGGTCCCAGGCAGCGGATATTAGAACACTAAAAGTTTTAGATGACACTAATTCATGAGACACTGTATCTTGTCCCTGCCGTTTCAATGGTGTAGTCGATATAGAACCTGGCAAGTAAGCAGTCTTGTATGTTTTCATGCGGGAGCGGAGGATCCCAAACCCGATGTTGACAATGAAGCCTGCTGAAGAGGCAGCCTGGCGGATCATTGGTCCAGGTATAGGGCAAAAGTGTCTCCATTGGGGATCGGCCATGGCAATAGAAACGAATATCTGCTCGAGGGATCTGCCTATTGCATCCGGGAAGAGTTCATCCAAGAACAAGGTGGAAGTAGGTGCATGTGTTCTTTCATATATATCAACGTCTACAATGCGTAGCCATATCCAGGTCCGAAAATGGCGGATGGGATATTTTCCAAACTCATCGCCTACATCAACGTGGTTCTTACCGCGAACCTTGCAGCAACAGTTCAAACCCGCAAGCACAATTCCTTTTAGACTGGTGGGGATCATCGGAAGCTTGATCGACATTCCCAAGTTTGTTCTCACGAAAGGTAACCGCCCAATCTCTGGGTTTCTGACAACAGAACCGCTGTACAAAAACGAGGCGGGTGAAGGTGCCAAGATACCAGACCAGGGATATGTGTGTCTATGCAGCAAATCCCAAGCAAAAAGGCTCTGATCATCGGTACTTTTGATGATTTTTTGTTGCAACCTAACGAATGCTTTGTGACCTTCACCATACAACAGTGGCATGTTGACATCGAAAATGCCCAATAAGCAGTACGAAATATCCTCTTGTCTTGAAGTCTGTCGATCAGCAGCCCACGACATTCTCTGCGCAGTAGAATAGTCTGGCACTGTATTCCGATCATACAATGCCCCAATATGGATCCGCGTAATCTTCGAGATACGATCCGCAAGATCCTTGCGATCACCCAGACCTTTCCACATGCGATCAAAGAAAACAACTTTCTTCGGAGCAAGTAGTTCCTGGAGAGTCCAACCACGAGTAAACCAACGACTCTTTTCGAACGGGACAGGGTCCACACTCCCACTGGGTCCAACCCACACCTGCACACCAGCATCAACATCGGCAAGATACGCATAGCAGACCACACTGTCACGATACCAGGCATACATGGAATTAATCGCCTCGGAGAGTTCCGCGGAGCTGCTCTTGTTGATGCAATTGGTGTCGCACCAGAGGTACTGCATTCCATCGATTTTTGCTTGCTTGCACACGCCCACGATCTTGGCGTATCCTGCTTTTCGAGCAACATGGGCGTGGTGTTTGGCGTCAGGACCCGAGACGGCGAGGTGTTCTTGAAACGTCACTTCTTCGTCGCCCCAGGTGTGTGAGAGGATAGCGTAGGGGGGCACACTATTGAAGAACTCTTTTAACTCGAGGTTTTCGACGTCGATTAGACGCATTGTGAGGATGGCGGTGGATTTACTCAGTGGTGACAATACTGGCGATATTAACGATATCGAGAGTCGTTTGCTAAAGAAAGAAGCAATTAAACAATTAGCAGGAAGTAGAGTATTATTCTGAGTAAACACTAGTATTAAAGTGTACGCAACAAGCCATGGGAGATGAAATGCTGCTCCTCGCCTTCATCGTACAGGGGCTTCATTCTATATGAACCGACCCATGTCCAAATGAGTCTATATAACCTGTCATAAAACTCTTCCGTCTCGATCTTAACATGCGCCAGCTAAAATAATCACATATCAACTCTCACACGTTCAGCAGCCTAATACGAGCTGAAGTTGCAGAGATAAAGCCGCAAATATGGTGACAAATATGAATACGATACTAACATGTGACAGTCACAGTGAGCAAGGCCAAGCGGCATGAAAGAGCAAGTAGCAGACGGAATAAAGTGCGATCAATGCAACTGGATGTAGACTCAAAGATCAAAGTATTGATATGATGCGGACACGATATATATAAGTGGCAGAAGAGGAGCAGAAACATGGTCAAACTGTCATCGATGGATATCAAGTTCCACAGACAGGGCCATTAAGTCCGCTTCATATATTCCCCTCAGATCGTGAGGTCGAGAAGATCACATGTCACATAATAATACTATCCAAGTCTATAAATGCATACAGGGACATGATGCTAGTAACGAAACAATTTGCCAAGCTAGTCGCCGGACATGGAGTGAATTCGGAAAGATAGAAGCAAGGCTTTGAACCCCTGAAGCTCGAAAGAATGTTCGTAAAGACAACTCATATCACATTATAAAATACCAAGCGGGGACAGGTCGGGCGTAGCAATCATATCATGGCGTGGGGACTTCAGCTGAGAAACTCAGGACACAGGTAAGATCAAATAGTCATAATCTTGCCGTATCAAAACGATAAATTCTCCGATAAAGACGAGTATACATGTATCCTTCGTTTAAGGCTGTCACGTCAGCAGCTTAAGCACAACTAGCAGATGAGAAGGTATTTACATAACAAGTAATAGCTTAGTGTCCTCGTATGGCCGTGCAAAGTCAAGAGGTCACCAGCATGATGGCTCGCAACCACTGTCACTGAAAGCATATACCTTAGAAAACCCAAACTTGCGGGATATCCAGAAGACAGCAGCCAAGCCAACATCGATGCTTACCTATGACAAGCTCATCCGACAAGTCAACCCTCGCGAAACAAACGATGATCGCCGGGTTCCTACTCAGTCCCTGCCAAGCCCTTGCTAAAGGACGATAACCAACATAACTCACTCAGAAATTATTCCAAATTCAGGCGTTATCATAACCCACCAAAACTTTCGTTCTTTGTCTCTCTCTCAAACAGGCAGCCAAGGTGAGTATCTACGCAGCGCCGATCACACGACACGTCACAAGCAGCAGTCCACTCGGACATGAATCTCAAAGAACGCTATCATTAACCTATCAACTACCCACCAATCTAAACAACATCCGGCAAACGCACCGCGATATCTCCAGACTGCGTTATGTACCTTACCCAAGGAAGTGATGGGTATTGCAGCTACAACAAGTCAGTTATCGCAAACACATTCAACATGGGAAATAAAGAGAAAGGGAAAACGACATACCTTAGGTTCTGTAATCTTCAGGTACCTCACTTGGATACCGCTCGTAGTGAAGTAAGGGATCTCAAACTTGACCTGGATAGGCCTCTTGGCGCCCTTAGTATTGACACCACCCATGCTACCACCGAAACCACCCGTCATACCACCCCCATGCTCATCATCCCCCCTGACGCTCGGCAGTCCCAGCTCTGCGCGCATGAGGAACTCCTTACCTCCACCGAACTGCTTGATTTTCCAGACGATTGCGCTCTGCTCGGGCGCGTAGTGGACGCTCCCGATGTTAGTGCGGAAGCGGGGGGAGTCTGCGTCGTCGGGGACGGGGACGATGATCTCGACGTTGTTCGCCGTGCTCCGTCGCTTGAATTGCGCCCTCGCCTTCAACATGTACTCGATCCGCGAGCCCGAGTGGCTTTCCACCACGCACTCCACCCAGACCAGGGGCTTGACCTGTGTGTTCAGCCGGTAGCTCATGAGCTCGAATTCGCCGTCGGGTGGGATGAAGGAGATGGTACGGTCGTTCTCGAAGCGTGATAACCGAACGCACTGGTGGAATTTGACGTCCTCCATCTCTATGGCCTTGCCTCGCGTCGTCCGTCCCGTCGTCTCGAACATGACCTTGTCGTTTAAGCCCAGTCGTAGTTCCGGCATACCAGAGAGGTAGCATTTCATCTTGATGGCGCCCAGAATCTCGGAGCGTAGCACACTGCCATTGGCTGATACGAGTAGGTTTAGACTCTCCACCACGTCCAGGAATACCTCGTTCTTCCTGTATCGTATGCCTTCTGACCGCCATGACACGGCGTTTGTGAGCGCGATGGGTGGTCTTTGTACCTCCAGCTTATGTGACTCTTGGGTGATGTATTCCTGCAGGATCTTGGACTCGGTGGTCTGGGGGTAGCCAAAGTCCATCATCTCGTCGAGTAACTCGTAAATGATGACGAAGTTGTCGCGAATGGATTCCTCCTCGAGGGCCTTAAAGTACTCTGTAAATACTTCGACGATCTTATGTAAGAAGAGTAAGATCTCGGCGGCATTGGTATTTCGTTTCGTCAGGGCGAGGAGGTAGAGGTTGTTGTGTCTGATGTAGAGGTACTACGCCGTGTCAGTGAAATGGGGGTGTCCGGGTGGCAATACTGGACAGACGTTGATTCCCTCGTGCGAAAAACATGGTGGCACGGCGGACGACTCTTCTTCGGCTTCGCTGAGGAGGACGGGGAACTTTTCGACGGCGGACATGGGAAGATCACCCCGGTAGTTTCGAGCAAGCAGGGTCTATACAGCGACGAATCAGTACGAAACGCAGAGATCAGAATGGGCGTAGATCGTGGCGTTCGTACCTTGCCCTTTAGGTCGAGGAAAAATAACGCCGATGCCATCGTGTATGCTGCCGGCGTCGGATATAAAAGAATAAGGAAAAGGAGGCGGATGCCAATTGGCGCCTAGCCGGGTTATAACTTCGGTTTCTACGTATTCATGCAACTGCAACGGTCATAGAATAAGTTGTATAATCTGATCTTTTCACATAAATCTGTTGGTCGTCTGGTCGAGTAGCGGTATAGCAGCACGTGTTGGTGTTGGTATTGGAAGCCTTTCAAGCTAAACCCCACGTCGCTTGATGAATGTTTAGGTACTTAATTAACTGCCTGCTCCTTGAAGCTGAAGAATTGCCAAGCCACAAGAGGCTGAACTTGGCGAGAGCAAGAGCCACACATAGGTATTCGTATCTCTCAGGCCGAGTCACATGACCTGAGCGCATAGACCACTTTCTTCACCCCACCACCTATTTACCATATTCCTTCGCTGTTCAATTTTGCTGTGGGATTCCTCTTCTCTTCTTTCTTTCTTCACGCGTCCATTAGACAGTGCAGCTCATTATTCTTTCTAGGAACACACAACTGGACCCGGCATTCTGCTGGTCTTCCGATCGTGTCTTTATTAGTGTTGCTTGCGATTTCGAGACGCGGAGAAGGATTCAATCTGGATATGGTACCATAAGAGCTGCCCGTGCATTGCGTTGCCGTTTTGGTGACGAATTGTTGCTTGGGCGGCGTCAGAGGGACCGAACATCATTTTCCTCGACTCACTGATTTCCTTTGCCTAGTACCACTCAGTCTTGGTCGCGTCGGGGTATGTCCGACTTTTACGAGGATACGCCTGGTCTAGAAGTCACATTAGAGTTGATTCATGCGTGAAATATGCCACTGATGTCATTCACGTATCGCCTATAAGTATTAGACTAGGCCAGGCATGTCACGGGTTGGAATAAGGGCACAGAAGGCCTGCCGGCTCAAGACTGAGCAAACTTAATATGCCTCGATAACCCGGACATCTGCGGGTTACTGAAGGTAACAAGAATATGTGGTATATCCTTGTAGGTATGCCAGTCGTAACACAAAGAGATGGGATGATCCTACAGACAAGACATGCAAAATACAGTGGAGTTCTGAGCTGAGTAAATTTGTTTGTAACACATGCATCAAGTAGACTGTACAGAGACAGGAGGGCATTATGGAAGGGGAGAAAGCAGAGCCAAGCCACAAAATCTTCTCGCCTTGTTTGGAGATATCAATCCGATACCTCAACTGGCAAATCACAGTCTACAGATTGAGGGGACACAGCCCGAGACAAGGCGCTCAGACTTTTGACATGTGCTCCGAGAGACCTCGTCCAGAACTCGTCCTAAAATAGGATCAAAAATTACCATGGTACTGTAACTGGTGTTAGTGGATTGTCGTCGAACCACTGTAGATCGTTCTGATCATATACGTACATGCTGTAATATTTGCATGTGTTGACGTTCTTTTCAGCTACTTTATCATTACCTGCAGCAGAGAAAAAGATTTGTTAAAAATGCAACACAGCCCAAATTACCTAGAAGGGCGAATGAAGTCTCGCAATGACCTATTCATCGTACCTACAGCCCCTACTAATGCATATACGGGTGGTTACTTACAGATCAAATGCCTAGAAATGGTAACGATGGGGAAGAGAAACGGTCGTGATACTAACGCGCCGGGGTTTCAACTCTTATTCCAATTGGCTAAGATTTAGTTTCCACTACCTAGTAGATGTACACTATGGTGTCACAGTTGAGACTTGCATGTGATCATGTGGCCAGGGTATGGTACTGTAGGTAGGTACCTTTCCTTTGGTACTTATCATTGGGAATTGAGGGAGGGTTTGACACGTGCTTGTACAGCATACTTAGTCTGCACCATAGAGCGGCGAAGGGCGCCGTCTGCCAATCACCCATTACGACACACCGCCGATCCTATACCTGATTCAAAGAGTAGTCGCGATTTGTCAATAACGATTACTACTGTAAAAATGTCCAGATGTACTGTTTAAAAGTGGTTGGGGGTTCTGCGACAATGAATGATGAGGAACGTCATTATGGTATAGTTGGGTAGTATATGTAGAGGAATAGATTAACACATCTGATGTTGGTCAGAAGGCCGTTTTCACAAGCAAAAGTGATGATGAATGGAACGACAAGTGGAGGATTGATAGGCCACTTACTTGCCGAACCGAGTTGCGAAAGAGATCCACTTCATCCTTCCTCGACCCACTATTCGCGCACAGAAGGCTTCGGAATTGCCCCCGTAGGTTCCATAAACTGCTTCGGGACCCTGCAGCTTAGCTGTATCCACAGCGCTATACAGACCAATTGGCAGTTGAGAATGGGGGGCCTATTCGCTGTTCGGTTCAGCACTGACGGCTTATACAGGTACCTCAGACAAGGTGAGCGCTGGGATCCGGTACAGTAACAGGTACACGCACGTGTCACTGGAGATGCAGGCTGAACTCGTGCCCTGTCAGAGGTCTCAGACACGCCCTCAGGTCTCGTCTCTCTCATCGCTGCTGCTGCTGCTGCTGCATCTAATCCGCTAACCCACCTCTTTCTCACGATCCTCATTGATTCTTTTTTTTGATCTTCACTCCGTCATACCTAAATTACTTCATCGTTCACCACACATTCTCATCTTATTCTTCCATTACTTGTCTACCATTTACAATTGGCTGTTCCTGCAATCCGCCCTGGAATCTGGGACAGTCAGTCATTGTACTCATATCATCATTATTTCAGCCTTCTTTATCAGCATCGTCTGATAGACTGGAACCAAAGGGCCGACGGCTCAGAGCTGCCTTTTGTTACTTGCACTATCACGAGTCAGTCAGACAGACTCTAAGCCCACAATCATCAATGCCATCACCTGCACTCGGCAATTACACCATCATAGAGCGTACAACATATGACACAGCCCACATCGCATCGAGTAGCCTGTACTCCCAGACTGCTTAGCCGACCCAAGGAGGAGTTGAGCGGAGCCGCCCAAGACCCATCTGCGTAGATAACTCATCATTGTGCAGCTGCTGCTTCTGCAGTTTCGGGGTCCAGTCGCTCGTGATTCCGTTGTTCTAGCGACAGACTTTCCGTCGTTCTCTATCGTTCTCTTTTAATCAAATCGTTGTCGTGACCGCCGGCGCTCTTGTTTGTTCAAGTCTGCTTGTCGCTGACCACCACTACTCTATTTTTATTTTTATTTCGACTCTCCTTCTTTTTTATTATTATTATATCACAACCTTTCATGACACTGCCTAGGCAAATGATTACCCAATAACACTAGTGCGACCTGTCGCTTACTGTCTTTCCGCCAACTTTTGGTGCCTCGCACGAGGATAGGAGAGAAAGACATCTGCGGCCTCGATGGTCTTGTCTCCGCGATGGAGCAGCCGGCTGATAATATGAACAACTACATGTCGCCCTTGGCACGGCAGACGTACGATCAGAAGCATGAATTGCTTCGCCATCCCACCGAGTCGCGAAAACACGCGCTGCCATCCCCCGACTCTTCAGTTTCGGTCTTTGATCGACAGGACCGAGAGTTTAAACTTCCATCATATCCTCCCCCTTCGTATAGTCAAACCCGCGACACTCCCTTACCCTTCTCCGATCCTCAGGACGCTGAACTTGCGCCTATGAAATTCGCAAGCGACATGAAGCACGATATCGGGAACCATGGGGCCAACGGGGGCAGTAACAATAACGGGTATCCAACTCTACCGTCGCTTTCGTCCATAACAGCATCTGCATCTCCCTCTTCCTCGTCTTCATCTTCGCCATCGGCGCAACAATTTACGTCTTTGTCACAGCGCCCACCAGAACCAGCATACTCGCCGCCTGCTCCCCCGCCCTTAACCCATTGGCCAAGTCTCAACCCTTTGACGGCTTATTACACCCCTAGCCATATTCAGGACCCTGAGCCGCCTCTGCGAATGGACGTAGATACAAGTAGTAATGGTACCATGAGCGCTGCGTCGCCTGATCGCTTCCAGAATGGGCGCGCCAGCAGCGTGAGCCTTGATGACCCTGATGTGCGTATGGCCGCCGAAGCCCTGGGTGATCTTAGAGCAGGTTAGTTCATTATGTTGATGGTTCCCGGCATTGTGTGATGTTTTTCGAGTGTTTAAAGCTCCAATCGTATAGGAATGCTAACAACAATAACTGGCATGCAGATTTCGTATCTTCTCCAATACACAGGTCAACCCCTCCCAGGTCACCACGATCCTTAAATAGGGGGCAGCAGCCCGAGCCATTACTATCGTTGCTCACTACATCACACCCGTTTCTCGCCACAACAATTGATAGCGCTACGTCGGCCTACACTAATTCTAAAAACTACTATCCGCGCATAAAGACGAGCATTGAATATGTCGAGGGTTGCGTCATACCTATCGCCAACACTGTTGGGTCTGTCGGGCGGGTGACTGGAGTTGAGAATGGTGTACGGTGGTTCTTACGACGCTCTCAATCCCACGGCGACGACCTGGAAGGACAAGGTTCCAACAAGCGGAGGAAAGTTGGCTCCGGGGACGGCGACTACAGAGACATGACCCCAGAGCCTGGTTCTGGTACTCAAACACCGAGAGCATCCCTGGAGAACTCGCATGATCGACGATTGTCTATCACTAGTACCGTCGACACGTTGCCGGCTTATGACGAGTTTCGTTCGCCTCCCTACACCGAACAACAGCCAGGTTCTGACGGTCGTCCAAATGGCCCGGCATGGCAATCGCGTTTGATTATGTCGACGTCAGGATTGAGTATTGCAATGAGCGAGGAGAGCCTCCGAAGTTTGAAGTTCTGTCTCGGTTGGCTCCGATGGGCCAATGCCCGCATTGCGAACGTCGTCAATTCTCTCAACATTACAATGGAGAAATTCGAACGGAAGAGTCTCGAGTCGAACGGGGATCACCTGATGCAAGGTGCTTCTTCAGGACAGGAGCCGGAAGACAGAAGCCAACTCGCGGCTACAATTGGTATATTGCGCTCGGATGTTCTCAAGACACTTCAGGACGCCATCAACACCGTGAGTCGGTACGCCGGCGGCGCCCTCCCCGAGAACGCTAGAGAGCTTGTTCGACGGCATTTGACTAGTTTACCACAACGGTTCCATCTTGCCAGCATGGCCAGCGATCGTGAAGCCAGTCATCAGAGAGAAGCTAGCATTGAAGAAGGGCGTCAAGGACAAGAGCAACGAGAAGAGACAGAGACGCGGGAGAGCGCCCGACGGGTGCTGCTCCTTGCCAAGGAGGGTTTGGATATGATGTCGCAGGTCTCTGGAGTATTGAACGGCACTCTCGTAAGTGCTGAAGAATGGTGCGAGCGCTTAGGTAGGCAAAAGCGAGAGCAACGACAAGAGTTGCTAGGCGTGTCTCACCCGACGTTGAACGATACCAAGGCGGGCTAAAGGGTGTGGAAGCGATGAATAGGACTTGCTGAGGCGTTCATGAGGAAAACGGAAAAACATACGAAGATCTGTATAAAAGGACAGGGTTGGGAGTGGGAAAATATGGTCGGATAGATGTGACACCTTCGTCACTACGATCCCCGCCTCTTCGACAATTAGCTGTCGGCGCAAATCGAGTACGCCGATGGCCCTGGTCTATTTTTTCCTAGCCAGCAACAATTATGGCGGTGTTGCAATTAGCCCACAAGAACACAACTTATACCCATCAGGAGGAACGTACAGGACAAACATGAATCTCTTTTGGAGGCTCGGCGTCATCGAAAAAATATTTCCCTTTTCTGCTCTTCTCCTACGCTTCTCTTCTGTTGCATGAGACATTGTATTCTACGGAACTTGGCTTACAAAACGGGAGTGCGTGCGTGCGTGCGATCATGGAGGCGTTTCGGAAGACTTGATCTTGCTTGATCTGTTCCAACCATCTACATGGGAGCGTATGGAGCAGAGAGAATATGTCCTGATGTACTTATATGCATGCGGCATGATTTTTGTCCAGCCCTGCATAGACCCAACGTGGATGGATCTGTTGATACATACGTCATCGCTATATATTAAACATAACGTCTAATTTATTTGCGGTGTTGTCTGATACGAATTCAAGAAATTTGAAGAATATAATGTGAATGCCGGAGTGTCCGGGAGTACCAACGCTTCCCTGAACCTCTTTCATTCTTCTTTCCTAGTCACCCTACGTATCATGTCATCTTATACGGCCTAATCAAGCAGGCAAACCTTCCTTAATCAGCTCACTCATCGTCTCATTCGCAGCGATCCACTGCTCCAATTCCGGCTTCTTCTCAAGGAGTAAATCAGCCACAATGCGGCCGAAGACCACGCTTCCCCAGGCATTCAGATGGGTATTATCATCGGCATTGAGGTTATACGCGTGCGCGGCATCCTCGCCGATCGCGTCCACGTAGGCTAGGCTCGCGGCGTTTAGGTCGAGGTATGTTGCGCCTGCTGTTGAGGCGGCGGAGATCGTGGCGAGTCGCTGGTCGTGTAGGGAATCGGACGCGGTGTTGTTGGATGTGAAGGAGCGGCGGGTTAGGGGTGTTATGAGCAGCTTTTTGAGGTTGTTAGCATTTCTTCGGATTATGGTCTTGACTTAGGGTTTGTATTGGTGCTTGAGATATACCCGTTTCTCTTGACTCAGGCCCTAGGAACCTCGCTATCTCACAGCGATATTATATCCATATTCAACTCAACCTAATTCATCTCGCCCGAACCAACGCCCCCGACTTGAGAATGAAATGCGAAACACTCACAGGCGTCCCGCCCAAAGCCTTGACATCTCCCGCCAGCGCAACCAGGTTACTCGTAAACTGCTCCAGGGTAACACCAGAGGTATCTTTCTGGTCGTTATGTCCGAACTGAATCGTAACGTAGACGTCGTCTCCGTCATCTTTATAGTCGCTCACAAGCCCCTTAACGACGTCCCAATCCCCGCCGTCGACGAAGGACTTTGTCGTGGCGCCATTGTGGCCCTTGTTCACGCCTGTTGCTGGGGAGATCAGGAAGGAGAGGAATCCGTTACCCCAGCCCCCGCCGTTTGCGGCTTGGACTGCTGTTGTGCTGTCGCCTGCTAGGATGAAGGCTGGGGACGCGGCGGCGAGGGGGAGGAAGAAGGGGAGGGTTTGGAGGGGTTTCATTTTGGGATCGTGATGTGGATTCAATAGGTATGAGTAGCCAGACCTCAATTGATATTATCACAAGTATTTGATCTCGTCGTTGTTATCTCGTTCATCTGTATACTCTACATCTTCTTTATTCGTGTATATATATCCCAGTATATATTAATTTGATCCAAACATTATATGAACACGGTCCTCTGATTACGTCGACCACATCAATCACACCCTGCACCCCATCCCTAGATTTTCCGTCCTATAGAAGGGTATATTTGGTAAATCTGGAGAAATTCCCCCGGCGCGGGACCTCGCGATAATGGAGTGCCGAGACCCTGGGCATTTCAAGTCCCCGCTTGGAATGCCACCTCCGCATAGGGAGTTCTGTTGGTGCTGTGTCCTGTCTTCGTGCATGCTGAGGAACGGTATAGACGGAATGCGAGGGTTGCATCCGGTAAATTGTGTCCAAATGTTGAGATGCTTCTCTGACCTATTAGCTATACGATTTTATCTGGACATTTTAAGAAGTTTGTATCAAAGTCCCAGGACTGGAAACCATTGGATCGGAACGAAGACCCCCTACCACTTGCGACCCACGGGACAGGGAACTCTTCACATGCATTTCGTGCCGGCTTCGGGAGCCAGCATCAACGTCAAACCGCATCCGAGATCTCATTTTGGCCAATCAACATAGCCCCCCTCGGTGTGAGCATCGCCGTATATCAATAGAGCCAACATCAACGATGACTACGTGGTTACTGTTTACTTTAACCCGCTCGTGTAACTCGCTTTCTCACGCCATTCCAGTATATCCTACTTGCAATCCATCCGTGCGACTGCATATGCATTTCATCTTGGGTGGTCAAGTAGCTAAGATCCTGTAGGTATGATTCTATACTGTACATAAAGTTGTCTCACCAACTGACCCTAAGAACCTGCATAGAAACACTTCCAATTCCAAGATTTCAAATGTTGGTGCTATACGACATTGATGTTGTATGTAGAAGAGATGGAGTAACTGATATCCTTTCTACCCACCGGACCAGTTTCCATGCCAAAGGCTACGGCCAAGGTGAGGTTGTTTCCAGAGTGAGTATCGTCTATGTAATAGTATAGGCCGAGTAGGTACTGTGCTGTAGGTATAGGAAATCATTTTATATCAAACTTGCTAGGAATTCGAGTGTGGGATGGCCATGAGGGCGTACCTATCTGCTTCAGGTATGTACCTAAGCTCAGGGGTGTGGCGGGGTCAACCAAGCTTTATACCGATTATCCAGCCTTATGGGGGAAGCTTGAATACGCAAAGGGGCAGCAACGAATAAAAAGTTGTGCACGTGACAAGGTACTATGTAATCACGCCGTCCTTGACCAAACGTTTAGAAGCAGAAGTGTATTGTCATACATTTCTGAACCAGAACCCGACAATGGTGTCCTTTCCGATTGAGGTGGAATAAGTCGGCGAGGGTAGCTGCAAGCGATGGCAAGCACATTCGGCTACTGGACGGATTTCACAGGTAGCAAGCATGGAGGAAAAGTTAGGCGCGAGGTCAGCAATTCTTAAGAGTATCTCCTCTCCCGTAGGCTCTCCCTTAGGCGAGCGAGACAGGGACCGACTGACAAGTGCTCGTCAGACTAAAGGACGCCCATAACAGCACCGGCGGGACATGATGTACTAGGACCATTTGATTGCGCGGGACCCAGCCCGGGCTCCGGAGCACTCTAGCAAGGGTGCGGGTTCACTTTTGTTGTGGCACTTCTCGGATGGTTGAACTGGGAGAGAGTTTGAAAGTTTAATCCACGCGTTTAACGCTTTAATCTTGTTTCCCCTGGGTACCGGAGTTCATGGGCTCGTCGTATCCATATCTTTCCATTTTCAGGGTTGCTGTGCGTCTGAAGTGCTCTCTTTCCCTTTGGAGTCCAAGACCATGATCCTAAGGTAGCCTTCCCTCATATTCATCTATCCCTATCTACGGCATTGAATCAGTAGCTAGAAAGGTGGTCGATCTGTCCACCGAGGGCAAGATCACCATGTTGTCAAAGAGCGCTGAGCATGTTAGTTCGAAGATGGTGAAATCAGCAGGAATGAGGGAGCAGGTGTCAGGAGGCCTAACACACCGCTACCATCTGGGGCGGAACCTATGCGACCTTTAACTTCCATTTCCAATGCAATGACCATTATCCTTTCTTGTATAAGGGAAGGACCGACGCCCGCCACATATGCTTAAATGCACCATACGTCAAGTACGATATGTGACGCTGCCTAAGGTTTCCACCACCTCCGACTGTCGACACCAGCAGTTTTAGAGCGAGCATGCTTTCAACTCCCATTTTGGCTTCGCAGATCATAGATGTATCTCTGGACTAGAATCGTCCCATTTATCGAAGCTTCGGCCCGTTTATCCCCCATCAGTATTGTTCCATGATGAGTTCGCTGCCCCCGAGGCTTCAGGTGCCTCTGCGAGCGATTGACGAGGCGGCAGCTGCTCTTTGGAAGCAAACTTGCACAGACCAAGACATACGAGTATTCCACCTATCCGCTTACAAGCTCTGGCTCCAGACCACAATTCAGAGTGATCTGCTGAAGGGGGCTGAGAGGCTGCGCGGATCTAGTACTAAGCATATTAACCAGCGGATCAAGAACTTCATCAGGTTCACTTTTAGTTCTAGCAGCGACACGGCTGACGAAACGAGAAGGGAACGTCGGATATCTCTTCGTCAACTAAACCATTCTTCCCTCGCACTATGTGGCTTGACGTATACCATCAATGAAATCGAAACAATGAGGGGTCAATGTTTCGCCTTTATAATTAAGAATATCGCAAACTTCATCCAAATACACGGGCTATCGATTCGCCTCTGCAGTAGAAGTATCACCACAGCTATGGGCGACTGCGCCAACATGATGACCGACGATCCCGATAGGCTCGAGGTCCTCATCAATTGTAAGTCTGCACAACTCTTCAAGGTCATAAAGCAGAAGCGTATTTTAACATGAGCAGCGTGTTACAATGCCTCTTACCTTAGCGCTATTGCTGCAAGTGAATTTTTTGGCAATACGAACTTTCTGGATGTGCAGGGATCACAGTCTGAAGCCATTCATCAAGGGCCGGTTTTCTGTCAGCTTGGTACCGGGCCTGGGACGGGTCAGATTCCGAATGCCTCAGCGGCTGACGAGAACTTACGAAGAGCGAAAAGTGAGTGGCAGGCATATTTGAAACTGATTGGCGAAGTTACTAAACAGCCGATTTAGATCCCTTCTACAGGCACACTCAGGCAACCAACGACATTCTTGACTACGTCATGGGCCCCCGCCTCTCCGCAGCTATCTACTCGAGCCGTCAATGGAAATCGGAGAGAGAAATTAGAATGGCGAGAACAGACTGTATAGCGATAACCATCCCAGTAGACTCTCGACGAGATGCATTGATCAGTATATGGGTTGGTCGAACAATCGCATTCGACATCAAAGATGATTTGGACTGCCAATCTAGCACGCTCCTAACCACCACTAGACAACAGTTGAGCTCGGGAATTCCTGAAGAGCATTGCCTATTGAGTGATTGGCGCTATTGAAGGAGGGAGAGAGGACGGAAACGCGTCAAGTCCAACAGATGTAAAAGGGATAGAGCAACTGACATGGCATCCATCGTGAGGGGTAGCTTTAGTTATACAGTGTTCCATCGTTCATAGCATACATACAGACGACTGGACCCCATCTCAACAGGTATCGCCGAAAGTGAACCACTAGCCAGACCTTTCCATGGCACGGCAATTCTCCTTCTAATAATATGAATGAATGACCTTTACTATTCTATCAAATGCACCAGACGGCCAATGAACCGTGACCTTCAATCTTTAATCGCTCAAGCCCCTATCTTTGGGTGTAATAAGGTGTACGTACGTTAACGGCTATTCAACTTGTTAGTCGTCGCTTTGATTAAGTAATCTCCGACATTCTTGCTGACTGTAGACATTGGAATGGACCAAGAGACGAAGAGCACAATAAGCCTGCAGACTGCTCCGTGTCGAGTGCTCGATATTGCGAAAGTGTTGATCGCTACGCATATGCCAAAGATGCCTTTTTCGAGTTAACTCAATACGGCTACGACACTTAAGAGGCAGTTCTTTGTGTATCCGGGATATTCGGTAGCTCCTACTTTGAAGTCTCACTGTCAACAAAGACAACGTTGTCGACATTCGAAATTGAACAATGAATTAATGAAACCTATCTTAAACACAATGACAATGTTGAGCTATCCTGTTAACCTCAGGCATACAAATACACTAGGATGGCCTATGCGTCTATGCAGACGTATCCAGTCTCTAGCAACCCAGTCTCTGAAGCTCTTAGTTCCAAGGCACAAGCCGCAGACCGGACGCCAGTTGTAACATCGAAGCATCTTATCAAGGTAAGTATTAGGTAAGTATCACAGTAAGTTATACGATAAGTTCATCTTTACGTCGTCACTTCCTACTCTTACTTACCTGTCCTATTTACCTCACTCACCTGCCATCTCCGGAAACTCAAGCGGAACAAGATAAGATGTCTCCACCAAGTGCATGTTACAACTGCATCCAACTGCCCAGTGGCAAAACCGACAAAGCAAAACACATTCTCCAGGGCCTCCTACAAAACAACCCGCCCCCGTCCCCATACCCAAGGGGCCGCCCAATAATGTGCCCGACGTGCAGGATGGCCGCGAACCGGCAAGGTAAGACCTTCAACGACCCCCTACGGTGTCACGTGCCGTACAACGTGCCCTCGTCACGAAACGACAAGAATGGACGGTACCAGGTCAGCCGGTATATCCGGGGAGTTAATACGGGATCTAGAGATGAGGAATATATACTTGTGAATCGAGTATACTCGATGTTACGGCTAGAAAACAACCCTGTGCTTGAGTACTTCGAGCAGAAGGGTGGTGACTTATCTGGACTACCACCCAATGTTCGGAGGAGGTTTAAGCGGGTTATTAAACTTCGGATTCGGGCGCTTCAAATAGGGGTTGCATACTGATATCTTGAGTGAAAGTCGGTGTTACGGTCACGGTTGATGTCACACGGACCACCCAAGGGATTGGGGCTGCCTCAGGCACCCGAAACCCTTTGGGCCTAGAACTCCAATTCATGTATATAATCATATGAGCGGCAAGGCTGGCTCCCGTACCCGTTCCGCGCGTTCTCGCGATAACCTGATCGCACCCGCGTCGCTCCCGCGCGTTCTCGTAATAACCTGATCGCACCCGATACAGGCTATACGAAAGCGAGGAACGAAAGCGAAGCTTTTACATATAGAGACGAAGGTTGCCGCCTAGCCCAAAGGAAGGACTAGACCTTATGGCCCCCTTGACGCCCTAGATGATTATTATTATATGAACACTCTTCCAAGCCCTTGAAACCAAGCCCTTGTAACAGTTGAAGCTACTGAGCGGGATTGCGGACTACCATACTAACACAGTTTTACAGGTGGGTGAAAGACAAGTGTTTCTGAGGTGAATTGGTATGTTGTTTGTAGTATTGTTTCGAGTAAAACCATCCAGAGAAAAAAAGTCAGAAGAAAACCAACAGACTTGAATTAACAATTGTTAGGTGATCTGGAAGTACTAATGCTACGAGAAATAGCTAGGTGATGAAGTGATTATACCTGACTCAAATTGTAGGATTCGGGTGAAGAAGATTTCAATACCTAATAGGATTGATTTGAGACACGTAGGTACTACGAAAGTCAGTTTCAAATGAATGTTCTGTCAGTTGAAACTCAACGTGAAGGAGACTAAATATCCTATGTATTTACCCACGATATGCTATTTAAGATGAGAGTTCATTACGTACTTCGCTGACGTCATTCGTTGTATCTTGAAAAAACGGCCTCGTGCTGCATGTGGGGTCGTTGCTCCAAGCTGAACATGCCTAGCCTCATTAGTTTAGTGGGTGGAGCTCAACCGGCCCCGCGGTTCCAGCTCTCTGTCGCCTTACCTAAGTCAGGTATGTATGATGGACAGCTTCAGTATTAAACCACCTGCAGGCAGTTACCAGTTACACACAGTTAATCTTTGCAAATCGCCAACATTTTCTCACCGCAAGTAGTCGCCAATCCCATTAGGTAGTCACTTCCAAAGGTCACGCGCAGCCACAGTCCGACCGACTACGACCCGAACTACCTGCCAATTGTCCTAACTGACCGAGTTGTGTCGCCATCCGCGTTCTCGCCCGACACGACCAACGATGAGTCTACCACGTTGACTGACATTTCCACACTCACACGCCGGGCGCACATTATCAAAATCAAACATTGATCGACCTTCTTGGAACCATACGTTTACATTTATGAGCTTTGGGGGGAGAATTAAAATCGCTTAGGACAAACATTGGAGAGGTTTGCCAGACACAACACGAGCGACCATGGCGGATGCCGAGGCGTCTACGAGCCAGAGCCTGGCCACCGATATTCGGAGCGAGGTTAAGAAGCCTAAGAAGAAGAAGGTCCTACTAATGGGTAAGAGCGGCTCTGGCAAGTCGAGCATGCGGAGTATAATATTCTCTAACTATATTGCTAGGGACACTCGACGATTGTATGTTCTCTTCCCTACCATCTCTCTTTGTGGGGAATGATAAACGCTCATGCTAACCTGTCGTGCGACCACAGAGGAGCTACTATCGATATCGACCTGTCTCACGTCAAATTCCTGGGAAACCTCACGCTTAATCTGTGGGATTGTGGTGGACAGGAAGCCTTCACAGAAAACTACTTGTCCCAACAGCGAGTTCACGTCTTCTCTAATGTGGGAGTCTTGATCTATGTCTTCGATATTGAATCTAGAGATGTCGATCGAGACATGGCCACCTACGTATCCATCATATCTGCCATGATGCAGTACTCGCCCACTGCCAAGGTCTATGTCCTCATTCACAAGATGGATCTGATCACCATGAACGCGCGAGAAGCCGTCTTCGTCGACCGCGTACGACTGGTGCAGCAGAAGACTACCGAATTCACACAAGCGGCGGGTATCACGAGCGAAGTGGATCTGATACCCTTCGCGACATCGATATGGGATCAATCCCTATACAAGGCATGGGCAAGCATCATTCACGACCTCGTGCCCAATCTATCCGTTATCGAGTCCCAGCTGGGAGCGCTAGGCACTATCATAGAAGCCGAGGAGATGCTCTTGTTCGAGAGAACCAGTTTTCTCGTAGTTTCAAGTTGGACATCCGAAGAAGGACAGAACAATCCTACGGGAGATCGCCAAGAACGCATGTCCAACATTTTGAAGCATTTCAAGCAGAGCATCAGTCGCTACACTGGAACTCCTCGTAATGCTGAGCAGTTCGTTTTGATGGTAAGTCAGGGCTGTTGTTCCCAGACCAAAATCCATGAGCCTATGTTTTGTCACCGAGACAAAAGTCCCATCATCCAGCACTGATCCTGAAGTTCATATATCCGGGCTCCTGCTAACGTGTTCTCGAACAGGAGCATAAGGCTGGTGTCAGGTTCTCCATGTTCGTCTGCAAATTTACAACTAACACATATCTTATGGTGGTTTTACCACCGGGAGAGGCTCGCTTCAATTCGGCGCGTTTCAACTGCCAAATTGCAAGAGAGAGCTTTAAATTCTTAGATGGCCCTGCCGCTGGTCCGAGCCAGGGTCCACGAACCTAACGTGAAAGAATGAATTATCGTCGCCTTGGCCTGATTAGCATTTGTTTTTAGTAGCAAAATACCCAGTGTTATTCGAACAAAATTGAACTTGTTAACTTACAAGCATTCTGGTTATGGTGAGCTGACGGCAGCTTATACTACAAGGTTGACGGCAATCTCACGTCTAACCGGCTTTGATTCAGCTCCACATACGAATTCTTGGGATTCAAGTAAGTAAGTAGTTGCAGGTAAGTCAAAGCTTATCGGTGTCGAGATAACCCTACCCTCTACAATCGGATCCGCTTCTCTTAATCATCGTGAAACCCGCATCTGGATGCCGAATTCGGATTGCCCATAATCATATCCGATATCCGTCCCCTTGGCACCTATCCACGCAAAGATCTCCAAAAGATCGGCATACCCCTGATTAGGAAGGTTAATTCAATGACACTACATGACATCAACCAATGAGGAGCTCTATCTTCGTCACAGGTTTAATGCGTTTACGTTCTCTGCCCTATATGTTTCTCGGTATTCGGGAGAGGTTAGCGGCTGGGAATACAACAATGTTGGCGACCTCCGCTTCCCGTTTCGAGGTTTTCGTACTGAACAACTTGGGCTAGGCAAATGCTCTTTAAGCGCCTGGTACTGTAGACGGGCGGGCTTGTGCGAATCGAGTGCGCGGATCAAACCATGTGTCTATCCAGTACAGGAAGGTTTATGTTTACAGTAGCACGTGAAGGAGAGACGGGTTGTGAGCGGTGGGAGAGGGGCTAACAATTTAAACAAAACCATCGCCGAGCATACTAAGAAGACGTCAATGGAGTACAGCAGAAAGCAATATTGGCACATCAGAACCTATGAACACGGAGTCCGCCGACATGTGTATGTCTACGCATCCCATCTCAACAAAACGCTGGCTACCTGAACGTGCGGTGCAGTGTATCGAAGGTCAAACGAAACTTGATTGAATCCGGCAGGTCAAGGTCTCTCGTCACTAGCAATGCAATTATGTGGACAAGCGTTCCAACGCCAAGATCGGTCTTGGTCTTGGCTTGTTGGTGTTGCACTTTACTACATACACTCTGATATACCTCACTACACTTGTCTATATTCTAGCGTGAAGCACGTAGTACCTAACACAAGTAGTTACTGAACAACGATGCCAAGAAATCCCGAATAAGGTATCCTGTAATCCGTCTACCTACCTATCTCGGTAATCTAGACAGAGTCAAACTTCAAGGCGATAACCCAAATTCCGCCCCGAGCGGGCCAGCAAACTTACTCAGGGAAACATCGAAACGATCTACAACGCACAATTCCGCCCTGCCCCTCCATTCCCGCGTGTAGTAATGGTCTAGTAGATCAAGCACATAGATACGTGACACCGAGTACAACGCTATACACGTGAGGAGGTGAAAAGGAAAAGCAGGCGTCGCTTATCGCTGGCCGGCTTTGCAGCCTTAGTTCGTCGATCTCTCCCGAAGCCTTACTCTTAACGAAGCTGGAAGGGGATCAGCAGGGACCTACCTACCTTACCCGTCAATCTGGGGTCCTGTCTAAATGTTGTATTGGTAGATTCTCCATTCTGTAGAGTGGTATCCTATTGTGGTGTATCCTCCGTTTCTACTCGCGCTCTTTTATACTACCTCACGCTTCCGCGTGTGCGTATGAGTGAGAAAGTATATATATTTGAAGGTTACCTTTCTCCCTCTTACGCACGAAGGTTTGCGCTCGCCGAGTCCGTCTATCGTCCTATCTCATACCAGACCTTATTTTATATACTTCTATATAAGGTAACCTTACGTACCTTATATATATGTATAATATAAAAGGTCAAGGCCCGACTACGAATCTCCGTGACGGCAAATATTTCTGAGACATTCCAATCAAATTTCAACTCCGAATCGCCCATCATGATGTTATCCCTTACCCTTGCCGTCCTGCTGCCCGCGGCCGCGGTGCTCGCTGCTCCGGCTCCTATGCCAACCCCTGTACGTTTGATGCCCATCTTCGCGACGTATAAGAAATGCATTACGGCTGATTAACTACCATGATTAATCACCAAAATCAAAACCAAATAATCAATACTCACATCCCGCCCCATCCCATCCCATCCCATCCCCTCAACTCAAACTCCTTCCCAACCCCAACCTCGATTCCTAAAAGCTAACCACCTCACAGCCCGGCATCCCAACCTCCACGAGCGCCCGCACGCAACTCGCAGCTCTAACCGTTTCCACGAACCCGGACGACGGGGCGTACGACCGGGACTTATTCCCGACATGGATCACGATTGAAGGGACGTGCAACACGCGCGAGTACGTGCTGAAGCGTGACGGGACAAGCGTAGTCGTGGGATCCGACTGCTACCCTACGAGCGGTACCTGGACGTCTCCCTACGACGGTGGAAAGTGGACGGCGCCTGCGGATGTTGATATCGATCATATGGTTCCGTTGAAGAACGCTTGGATCGTATGTTCTCCTTACCTTCAATTTCTTCCCTCTCCTCACAAAGTTCTTGCCTATATCCTTTCCCCCCCTCCGCAAAAAAAGAAAAAAAGAAGAAAAACCAAAACCAAAACCTTAAAATGACAAAAAAGCTAACGAGCCAAAAAAAAGTCCGGCGCAAACAAATGGACGACAGCCAAGCGCCAACAATACGCCAACGACGTGACCCGACCCCAGCTCTGGGCCGTGACAGACAACGTAAACCAATCGAAGGGGGACAAGAGCCCGGACCAGTGGAAACCCCCGCTGTCCAGCTTCTACTGCGTCTACGCGCGCTCGTGGATCCAGGTCAAGTCCTACTGGGTGCTTTCCATCACCTCGGCCGAGAAGAGCGCCTTGACTAGTATGTTGGATACGTGCTGAAGTTAAGTAACCTGCTCGAGGTAAAAGTAGGGAGGGAGGGAGGGAGGGAGGGAGGGATGCGGATCGGGGTGGGGATTGGTAGGATAGGAGGAATGGATAGGTAGGCTCGGATGGGATTGGATCGGGATTGGTTATTTGGTTATTCGCTGGAAGAATCTGAAGGTTTAGGTTAGTCTTATCGGTGAGTCTCGCTTCGAGACTTGAGTGTCAGCACAAAGCTGAACCCATTTCAATGATACCACCCTATCACGGGGATTCAAGTCATATACTTCGTAACGTTCATCTTCTGCCATGTATTATTTCTGGGTTGGCTATTGTTCTACCCTCGAACGTGTGAGAAACATTGTCTCATGGTTCAGGTCTGAGAAGTTATGGGAAATAGTCCGTGCGTGAAAACCGCTCTACTCCATATCTATGTGTACATCTGTTACTTTAGCTCGGCAAGGAAGCAACGACGATATGCATCCCGGCTAGTAGTTCCATATCTATCAGTAAGGAATACCGAAACATGCTCACGCACTTCTCTTCACAACAGCAGTGCCACCCTTCTTGAACTCGTTCATCTCTCCTATCACCAGGGATTTATCGGTATGATCCTTGTTGGGGAATGTGGTGGCCAACACCCATCCCCCAATTCTCAGCTCAGGGGACGTACGACTGATGAAGTCATAGATGTCATTCACCGTCTGCGATGTGTTAAATCGAGCGGGCAGTCTTGTGCCATCCAGCATCTGAATTCGGATTGTGATGGTAGGTTGTGATTCATCAAGAGAACTGGTCGGAGCAGTCGATGATGATGCAGCTGCGCGAGGAGTTGATGTAGTCGCCGTAGGTTGGCTTGTGGTAGCAGCCGCCGCCTCACCAGGTACAGGGCTACCAAGACGTTTGCCCTCGCCGCCGAACGGCTTGTACACCTTCGGAAGTGGCCGGTAGTTCTCATTGTGGCGTTCTAGCTTGACATCTACGGGCTCGTCGTATCGCACATTCATTAAGTGGACGGGTGCACGGCCTTGCTGTATCATACGTAAATCTTCAGCGTGTCGTGGGTCGTCAAACCTGCACAACTCTCCATCTTCAATGCTGAAGCCGTCTTGCCAAAGGTGCAAGACTCGCGTCTGAGGTTCGGCGTTTTGTGGGCGCGCACGGCTCGCAGGACCGAGTGGGTCGGGAACTACCCGACTCTCGGCACCCTCGCCGCCTAAAGTCTGACCACTGCCTCGGAAAGAGGAAGAGCTAGAGGGACCGGCGGGAGAGGACGCTTCGGGACGCCGGGCATTACTACAGAGTAGAGATCAGAAAAATTAGTAGAATAGGTAGAAAGAATGCGATGCTCACTTCTTCGCCTTAGAGAGGAGATCGTTGATTAGGCGTTTCGGATCAACTCCCTGGCTCGGATCTTGAACGGCAAGACCGCTCTTCTCACCACCGGCATATGTGTCGCGGCGGGCGACATCGTCGTCATCGTCGTCATCATCGTCGTCGTCATGGTCATGAGCACTGCCTCCTCCCAACGAGCTTAAAGTGGCTAACCCCTTCTTCTTTTGAGGTCGTTTTGAGGCGGCGCTTGATGTGGTAGGAATGGCTTGAGGCGCAGGCCGACCATCGAGAGTACGGGGGCCGGTGTAGTCGGGAGGAGCCGCTGAGGAGCTGGCAGTACCACTACCAGCGGCGACGGTGGTCTCGTTCTCATCCTCGTCAGCGTAGTACGATTGGACGGCAGCCTCGAGATCCCAGTTGCTAACAGCCAGGTAGTTTGTCGCCTGCGATCATAATTAGTATTATACGAAGTCAATGCCAAACAAAGAAGGAAGAGTGCGTAAAAGGAGGGCGGACGAAGGAAAGAGGAGGCTTACCTGCTCGGTGCCAGCACCCGTCATGCTTATGAATTGGCTCGTGAGCGCATCTTGGTCCTCAGGATGATCCATGACGCCGATGACGGGAGTCTCTGTGTACGGGCAGGCGTCGGATATGGTCAAGTATATAAGGTATAGGCAGTGGTTGTCGCTGATGACAAACGGAATGAGCGGCCGATACGGGTGCACTGGGAGATGGAGGGGTGTGCCTTGTGGGTGTGTTGAAGTAGACTGGTGGAACGGGGAGCTGGATGAGGATGAACCGGGGGTAGGTAGTCTACCTAGTATATAGGTGTGTAGAATAATGGTGCGTGTTTCGTGTTTTGGTGGTTGAAGATGTAAAGATGTTAAGGCTGTGTTCTTTAGTTACTTACTACGGCCAGGCAGCTCTGCTGTCGACGTCAAGCTCTCCCTTCGTTCCCCGGCGTGCTTAATGGTGGGGTTGGTGCTGTGTCATTGTCTTGAACTGACCCCGCTATTGTCCCGGAAAGCATTAAATAGGTACCTATAGGTACCGAGGTATAGTGCTAAGCTCGCTAAGCCACAGCTGCCTCAAGCCTCATCTACAGGACTGTCTACAGCATATCTACGATTAACTACACGTCAATCCAGCGCCGCATTCTCTGAGACCAGACGCCTCTCCGAAACCGCTATTTCTGGCTTAACAAATCCGACTCGCACCTCTATCCTATCACCGCCTCGAGACCTAAAATACTAAATCAGAGTCCGGTTCATGATTTAAGACAGAACACCCCGCATTCTTATCATCACCGCGTGCCCTTACTCGACCAATATCATGGCCTCGGAAGAACACAACCCACTAGCTGAGTCGGGCGTCACGATACACTCCGACAGCGAGCAGTATTCGGCCGGCGAGGACATTTCCACATCACCTGATGACTCGTCATCGTCGCCGCCTATGATTCTATACAAACCACCGACGACGTGGTCCCTGATCCGAGGTGTCGCCATCAACCTGCTTCTACCCTTCATCAACGGCATGATGCTGGGGTTCGGCGAGCTGTTTGCGCATGAGGCCGCCTTCCGGTTAGGATGGGGAGGCGCAAAAGTATGTCTTCGGCCCCGTATACTACGATTACGTGGCAGTATTGCCATGGTACTGATGCAACTGTGCAGATTTTCCCTCTGTCGAGGCGACGGGCGCACCCCATAGGCCCCGGTATCGAGATCCGTGAGAAGCCGAGAGTACGACCTGGTGGCCTAGATGACCTGACCAGCTTGGAATGAAGGACATGGATTATAAATATTTGATACCAATCAGCTGTATTACCCAAGTACATATAATGAGCCGAGAGGTGTCGACTCTTGTGAGCTGGTGTAGAAAGAAGATTCTGGAACAGAACAAGAGAGGGAGACAAGTTAACAATGCGCAAATCTGCTCCTAGATAATGCCATCAGGATATGAGCTCGGTTTGGCTTAGCTTGGCCATGTCTTTTCCACCCACATAAAAGTTGTGTTGGTTTTCAGAGGCATATAGATGTCATACATGTAGCTTGGTTTAGGTGCACTTACATGTACATATGAACCGCGAGGTGACCACTACTGAATCGAAACTTTTAGGTGGAATATCTCTCTGAGCATGAGTTGTATCTGATCCAATCAGTATAATTATCAACAAAGACACGTCATGAACCTTGCATGTATTGAATTACATTATTTGATCGATATCATTGATGTTAGCTACCTTAAGTACCTATGTGCATGTAGGGTAGCTTCACAGCCGACGGAGCTTCCCCACAATTAGGATGGAGACTCTCATCGGACTTGGTTTGAGTCGGAGTTAAACGGACACTTGGGATCAATGCACTATAACGGGTTAGTTAGTACTAGACTACTTACCTCCAATCTAGAATTGGCATATCGCGAAAAATAATTCTACAATTACGGCATCTTGAACTTTTGTCTATGTCAATGGTTTGAGTCGCCGACATCACCACCACACACGATGCTGCCAAGTAGAGGGCTCGCCAAAAACCCGGCTTCTGCGCTGAGGTATTCGTTATCTAGTCGGACAAAGGTGCGATCCATTCCCTCCTCCTTTCAAGCCAATTGGACCCTGCACATACTCACTCATGTTCATACTCATCATGCTTACGCCTTCACTCTTTAGTCCATAAGGACATTATCCACCAGACAATTTTCCCAAGCGCAGTCACAGTCGTCTATATTATCGAGGGGGGGCATTTCTCGCGCCAATGCATCCCAATATGGCCAGATCACACCCTCTATATCGGCCGTCGGATACGGTACCTCCACAGGTATAATATTCAGCGTCTTCGCCCAACGTTCTGGTGCTACTCGGAATCTCTCTCTGTGGCCTTTCCAGTCGAAGCCAGAGGCCCCCCAAACACCAGAGACCACCGAGATACCCTCGCAATTGTCAGCACCCGCCGAGGCGCAACCGCCCGTATATGAGACGTCAAGCTTGCCCACTCCGGCCGAACCTGTGAGCAACGCCGCCGTGCCTTATGCCAGCCAGACCGATCTTAGCCAGCTCTCCGACGACCTACTGCGCGGATTCGACTCGCAGTCTTGGCTCGACATCCCCGAAAACATCGGCTACCTCCGTGTACTCGGTCTCGACTACGGCTGGGGTCCCACGACCTGCTGTCAGTGGCTGCTGGAGCACGTTCACATCTACAGTGGCCTGCCCTGGTGGGGATCCATCGCCGTCGTCGCCCTTCTCTTCCGCAGTGCCCTGTTCTATCCCAGCCTGATGGCCAGCAAGCACCAGGCGAGGATGCAGAAGGTCACTACCACCCCGGAATACAAGAAGGCCAAGACCGACTTCGACGAAGCTGCTTTCCGCAGCAAAGATCAGCGCGCTATGCTATTTGCCCGAGCCGAGATGACACGTTTGAACAAGGCAGCCGGTGTATCCACGTTCATGCCGCTCATCAATTTCGTCATGGTGCCTTTTAGTTTCGGCATGTTCCGCCTAGTTCGAGGCATGGTCAACATTCCGGTGCCCGGCATGGAGACGGGGGGCTTGGCCTGGTTCACCGACTTGACCGTCCACGATCCCTTCTACATCTTGCCTCTTATCTCAACCGGCATGGCCCTTGTCATGTTCAAGGTATGCAGCTTGGTCTTGTCGTTTCCCATTACGCAGGTCTGTATCGTTCACTAACACGTCACGCCAGCAAATGCAACGTGCCAATATGAACCCCAACTCCAACCCCACGCAACAGACGATAATGAAGGCCATGCAATATATAATGCCACCTCTGATGTTCGTAGGAACGGCGTGGTTGCCCGCCGCTCTCCAGTGGTTCTTCTTCTCTCTATCGGTGGGCACCCTCGTGCAGACACAAGCGACCCTCAGCCCTGCAGTCAGGGCATGGGGTGAACTTCCACCCCTTCCCAACCGCGACGCCGCCCGGCTAGCCATTCAGGGGGCCGTTCAGTACCAGAGCCCTTCCAAACGTAGCTTCCGCAGCTCGTTATCGAACGGCATAAACGCCGCGTCCAAGTCCATAAAAGAAGCCACTGGCGCGACTGACGAGAAGGCCCGGTGGAAGAAGGCCAAGGAGTACGAGGACCAGCGTGCCGAGCAAGAGAGGGAGAAGGTCAAGCGACGGATGGAGGAGGTCCGCCGACGCCGTGTTGACCGACAACACTGAAGAAAGACGTCGCTTTGTCACCCATCCTCTAGATAGACGGTTGTGAGACACCTGTACCATATCGAACTTGTGGACCGTGCCGATGGTAGACTCTGCTCATTCGGAATCAGGGGGCCGCCCGAGTGTACATACTGCTGTGTAGAATCATAATGTGTTTTTGATGAGTCTGATCTGTCTGTTCCTGTCCATGCCTGAGACGATTGACTATTTCATCATAAATAACTAGAGCAAGATGGCATTCTCGCCTCACCGGATTACTCTAATAGTCTAACTGAGATAGTTTACTTAACAACATGTCATAAACCCCATTCAACATTTCCCAATATTCTTACCACTATAAACTTGCCTACCTAAGTACGTAGCAGCAGAATTACTTGCTTACTCCGTACTCTTTCTTCGACCACAACTCGTCTTATCCCACCTCAACATGATCGACAACTGGCTTCACTGGGTAACAAACACTACTCACAAATATGACATACAGCATGATACTAACTACAAAGAACGGAAATCTGAAAAACTCAAGTCATGGATTCATTACGCAAACATCTAGGGGTGTGGATAGCAGGAAGCTGGCGGTAGGTGTCCAGTAGGTTCGCAGATGCAGTACGTAGCAGCGACTGAATCTCAATTAGCTAGTATGAATTAGCCAGTATGAACTAGCTAGTATGCGTGCATATATGTGTGTGTATGTGAATCTAGTGAATCCATCCGCTTGACATCCATATCCAGGGGTGTCACGCATGATATGCAACTTCGCACCTTGTTTCCATAGGTACTACCTGGGTACTTTTTCACCATGTTTCTTCAGCCACTTCTTCACTTATTTAGCCCATTATTTGTCTATTTCTTTGATCCTCAGCTTGCTTAATTAATTATATATTTAATTATTTTATTTATTGATTGATTCGCCTAGTTTCATCATCTAGTAGCTTAGTTCTGTCGTCCCCTGACTCCCCCAATAATGATATGCCAAACCCCGAACCCCCTCTCATGATTTCAGGTGAATGGGTAGGTTGGTAGATAACTAGGGTAGAAAATGCCGCTGGTAGGTATTCGTCCGCCAGCTTCCATTCATGCCTTTAGCCCCTTGCCATGGGAAACTCCAGGAGATTGTCATTATGGGCTTGTGGCCCCTTTTCTTTTCATCTCCCTTTCTTCCATGTTCCCCGACATAATGCATGGTACATAAGTTGATAAGTAAGTGATGCATGTATGAATGTATATGCTATTAAACGCACAGACGTGAGTAAGGACGAGAGGATAAGACAAAGCAAATTTCGTTTCTTGGTACCAAAGGTCCAATCTTGTTTGATTTGTTCTTTTTTTGGTTTGATAGGTATGCAGGGTATACAAATAATTATCTTCTTGCTTAAAAGACCGTCCCGTCCGAATCAATCAGGATAGGTGGTTCTTTTGTATTTGGCCGGCTGACCTCGGCGAGTTCTCGACCACCCTGTCGTCAATATTAGCACAGCCTCAAAAATAAGGGAGAAAGGGGGCAAACTCACCTTCCAACTGCCTGCCTCGAGTAACTGCGCAAGCGTAAGCTCGCCCCCAGCCAGGTCTTCTCTCAAGGCCACATTAACATCGGCACAAAGCTTATCCAGGAAACCCACGGTAACACCCCTCCACTCGACAATAACATCATCACCAGGGTCAAACATGGGCGCGACTTCTACACCTTTGGCGCCCGTGCGATGGCTATGTTTTTTATAATGGTCCAATCCCCTCTCCATATCCTTGTCCTTAAGTGTAAGCACACCCATGTCGACAAAGAGACCACCATTCCGGTACTCAGGCAGACCCGTCAGCAGTTCGGTGCCCGCGAACTGGATCTTGAGGACCGACTGCATGGGCTGCATCAGCGAGTACGTGAGCCACTGCGTCAGCTTGTGGAAGGGGAGGATGGCCTCCCAGGCTTCCGTAGCCCCGCTTCCCGCTTGTGAATGTGTCGTGGAAGGAAAGGGGGAGAATGTCGGCGGAGAAGACCCTGAGGATGTCGTCCTATTCCGCTGTTGTACTTGCGGCATTGCGGCGCATGGCCAAGCGTCGCCCAGAGATACGCCGTTTATGGCGGTTCGCGACGAGGGCCATATTGGTGCCAATCCTGACATTAGGACGTTCCAGAGAACGGGGAGGACGATTATTGGACTGGAGGAGGCTTGCGTTGTTGGGTGGGCTAAGAGGTAGTCTGGATTTGTGATTTGTTAGTAAGTGATCTGAGAACAAAACCCAGGCATAAACAGTAGGTCAGAGTAGAGGGTAGGGAGGCACGAAGGTAATATCGAGAGTTAGGTATAGGAGCCCACGCACCGATCATATCTCCCGGCCGTCCCGCCTCGCCAAAGAAATCCTTCTTCTCAGCCAAGGCGTCGCCGAGGCGCAGGAGCAGCTGGGCGCGGCCCTCGAGACCGGCAACCTCGTTCCCGGGTCGCGACTGAAGGCCCTTGGCGAGTTGTTCGACGGTCAGTTTCCGCAAGCCGTCCTTATCGACCTGGTACCTGTTGTTTGGATCTCCGGAGAATATGCCCTGTTTTGGAATCGTCAGCATGAACGGGATATCACGATATAATAGTAGGTCGGGTTCCTCTTCGCTTTCTTCCTGCCGCGCCGCAGCTTCACGCTATATGCCACCCTTCTGTCTATTGTTTACCGAATCGCCCAACCCTTTTCGACCACAAAAATAGAATAACGAAAAGGAAAACATACCGCTTTAAACATCTCCAAGCTAGCAATGGCCAAACCCTCGGAACGGCGGTAGACCTTGCCGCTGTCGGCGCTCTTGAAAGACCACTCGGTGCCGGCGCCGGCGTCGAGGAGCACGCTGACGAGGAACAGGTCGATCAGGCGGCGGCACTTCTCGGTGTTGTCGATGGTGGCGTCGAAAGTCGACATCAGGTGCGCGATGCGATCGCGCCCGCCCACGGCGAAGTGCTGGTACCGCCCATGGCCCGGGATCGAGTGAAAGGGGGCATCATAGTCGCGCTACGGTGACAATTAGTCTTGGTGTGTTTCAACTGACCATTGAATTGCGTTATCGCGTGGAATTGAGTTTGGTTTAAGCTTAGTGAATGGGTGAAGTCCAATATCATAAGTTCTTCCCATGTAAATGCAGTAGGTTTGGAGGGATGGGAATAGGAAGGAAATGCCAAGACGATAATGCAAGGGGATACTAAGCGTGGGGTTGGGATGAGGGGTTTGTCTTCTCCAGGGTACAGCCTGGAAAGGGGACAAAAATGTGGACGGATGGATGGCTGAGTTGATTGATGGAAGCAGGTACAAGCGTGTGCTGTATGCATGGGATTTCATGCGCTGCTGCAGTTGTAGGATCTATATGTATATCTATATATGGTGTAGGTATAGGCGGGTGGCAGGCGTGTAGGAAGGAAGCATAAGGGGTAGAGAAAGCGGAAGCGAACGAAACATCACGTAGTAATATATTCACCATGACACAAAAAGATCGATAGTAGTGGTAGGTAGTAGTAGTAATAAGGTAGACCATAGACAACGTACCTTGATGATGCGACAGACGAATTGGACAACGTCGGGAAACTTGTCGAGATCAACATCGAAGTGATTCAGCTGGTTTGCCAGCGCCTTCTCGGTAATAACCTTGCAACGTTCGCGCACCGCCCCCAAACTCCTCAGATAGCCCGCGGCATCGAGCGACGGATCCGGGGGTTTGGGGAGGTTGACCTTGGGCAGATACGGCGTCATAGGGGTCAAGGGACTCTGAAGGCCACCGATACTGCTGGCAGAGGTGCGGCTATTGGTGTGGAAGTTGAGCGTGTTGGAACGAACACTCTTGTTATTGCTGCTCCGACCGAGACTGATATTGTGCGAGTTGTCTGAGTCGAAGCTGGCCGAGTCCTTGGTGAGAGGCCTGGGTGTTTTGGATTTCCGAGAAAATAGACCCATCTTTACTCCTCTCTGCTGCTTCTGCTTCTGCTGCTGCTGCTGCTGCTGATTCTGCTGCTACCTATCTAACCTAGTATTGTCTGTTGTAGTGATTGTTTGGGCTTGGCTTGGCCTTTTTTGTTATCGCGCTGGAGCTGTCTGATGGCTGCATTGGCCGCCTCCGACCGAAAAAAGATGGACTCCGACAAACGGACGAGCACGAGAGGCGCGAAGGGAACGGATTGGACGGAGCAAGGGTGAGGAGAGCCAAAATGAGCAATGCAGGTTGGTTGAATCAGTTTTGACCACGTAATTGCACCCAAGGACCGTCGCCGTTGTTTGGAGAGTTTGCGGTGTATGGTGTTCGTGTTGTCTCAAACTACCAAATATCGGTGGGCGCCGGACCAGAGGGGTGATAGTAAGGAACAAAGAGGAGAAAAAGCTTCCCACAGAGGTATAACCTTTTCTTCTTTAGCTCTTCTAGATCCTTTTTTATTTCCCTTTCTTCGCGTGTGATGATGTCGGTGTGCAAAAGCAGCTAACTTAGGTAATGCAGTATGCGCGTTAGAGGTAGAAAGCTCGCCGTAGTGCTGATTTCAAGTATGGTAGCGTAATGTAGCTCTGTCGCTGGGTCCCACCAAATGCCGCTTATATGGGAGATAAAAGTATGCAAGGCGACACAGCTATCGTGAATAATCTCGAAACCAGTCGAACCGTTTGGATCTTTCAAATACAATCGATGTACAGTAGATGTTAGCTTAGAGAAGAGAGGTGCATCCCCCTTTTGAATCGGCCACGCAGGTCTAGCAGACAGTCAGACAGGCAGGTAGTCAAACAAATAGACGGGAGACGCGAACCAGGATAAGGGTTGATATGGTCGGGATCTGATCAGGAGCATGTATATATGTAGGTATGTATGTATGTAAGTTACGAGTAGTATATGTAAGGGCCAGGCAGGATGGCGGACGGCGGATGGCGACGCTTGCGAATAATTCAATGTGACTGTGGAGTCCCTTCAGAGCTATTTTGGCGGGGTACCGGATTCCAGACTACTGGGCTACAAAGTCCCTTGCTGAAATGATACTGTAGAGCTAGCGTAGCAGTAAATTAACTGGTTAATACTTAGTTAGTACCTGTTGTGTACCTTAATAAACTTTGTACAGAATAGTTAGGTAGTCTACTGTATTAGGTAGATTGCTGGGGGACAGGTAGTTAATGCCGGGTTAACGCCAACTTACATGTATGATCTACAAGTATTGGTAAAGGGAATATTGAGCATTTGTTGCAATTGTCATCACAACACAATGCCCTCTTATTCAATGCCTGTCTGCCCTTTGAAGGATTCCGACAATATACCGAAATGGGAGCACGGACGTCATCATAGAGGTGTAAAATCCGAAAAAGGACTCACCACTATGAAGTCAGCGACAGGGCACCACAGGGCACTTGCAGGGCAGTTGGAGGCGGCACAGCAGTCGTCACACCCTTCGACTGCTGCCTCTTAACTATATCCCTTCATACCGGCATATTGACGCTGCCTGTAGCGTGTGACTGACAGCTTGTCATCCCACACTCACAGGACACCCTCCCTTTCCGTCTGCATCCCTCAACACTATAGCGTAGTATCGTGACATCCCATCCTTCCCTTGGGTATCGAGAGAATCGATCATGGTATTGCCAGTGCTCGCCCCCCCCCCCCCCCCCCCTGGTCACTCCCGAATTACCAGCTGCCTAGGTGGGTATCGGGATGTGGATTCGAGCCTCAATAGACCGACCTTACTTAGTGTCTATGGGGTGTTTCGCGAACCCAACCTGTCAAGTCCTGGGTTCTGTCCTGGGTTCTAGCCTGGGTCTTGAGGTACGAAGATTCTCTATCAGTACTGCAGTATGCTTTTTTCGTCCTTTCGGCCCCGAAGTGCCAATGTTGCTTGTAATGTAGCAATCAACCAGTGTGTGTTGCAATGTGGTATATCTACCAATAACTAGGTATGCGACAGTAAGCAACGTTTCTCGGTACTGTGAGGTGCGCTCTAGTTAGTGTAGTTAACGTCTAGACATTCATAACTTGCCCCGGAAGTTGATCCCGCCGATAACTAGGCTAAGTACAATAAATCTACACTACAGTACTGTAGTTAGTGCCTGGCAACCCGAGTAATAGTCCGGTTCCATTCTATCGAACCTTATTGTAGTACTATGTACTTTACTTATATCCACGGAATGTGATTGGACTGTTTCCTTTTCAGCTAAAATAGGGGATAGGACAGTGGCTGGCTTACCCGAAACATCACACATGGCGGACAATCAACTGCCTTTTCCAATGAACTTGCAGTTTGCATACGAAGACAGCCTCGCTTGAATGCAGTAAATAAAGATAAGATAGCGACTTAGGTACGTGGTTAAGTAGAAATTCTACATAGTATCGTCAGCCCACAATCAGATCCTTGTGCTTACTGCTAGCAGCTCTCACCAACATCCAAGTAAGTACGGAGTATTGAACCGCGTCATTTTAGCATGCAAGCCACAAAGAAGAAAAGAGATCGGATCGTCAGGCACTGGCACTGGCTCCTCTAGGATAAGTAGCCTTGGCCATGCTGTCGGCAGGGCGCCCGGACAGGACCCGAGAGGCTTGAGGCCCCTGCTCCAGCGTGGCCTAGGTACGTATACTGTAAACGGAAGCTGGTAATAGGCCGTTTTGGTTTTCGCGTTGGCGCCGGTGGATCGCTGATTCGTCCCCCCTACTGATACGCCAATTGATTGTCTCGGGCACCGAGCCGGGCAGTCAGGCTAGCTCACGAAGGCTGGTAGGGCCAGTGGGCCCCCTATAAGGTACACTACACTAGGTACTGTACTCAATATTGCGCACTGTAGCTGAAATGTGGGCGTTACCCCATAGTCCAGCACCTCTGGCGAATCGTGGCGTCGCGACGCAACAAACCCCGAAGGCTGTAACCTCGAGGGGTTGGGCTATATACCGCGAAAGCTATACCTATGCACAGGCTTCTAACTATGTAATGTCATGAAAACTCGATCGAAAAACTTTCGACATTCGCCGCCTCACATTCCACCAAAAATTACTCAGCCTACTTGTCATACGATTTCGATAATATGCTGCCACAGCTAAAGCATGTAACGCGTAGCGTGCCCCATCAGCTAGTCAACCTATTAGCCTTCCTTAATCGGAGAAAAGACTGGTCTTGGCTCATGGCCGCCCCAACCTATACTGTAAGTACTATCGGCCGTTAGCGGAAATATGGGGCCACTAAGCTGTAGTGTATAAGTAGGTAGTACGAGACGGAAGTATCGAACAAGAACTCTAACTCACAGTACTAATAGTACAGTATGTAAGTGTAACCCGCTGAAAAATTCTAACCTCTTTTGTGTATCCGTGCCAACGTCGATTATACTGTAACTAGAGCTGGGCTCGCTGGGTAAGAAGATACCATACTGTACTTCGTAGATGGCCCCTGCTTACGGCTGGGATATAACGTGTATGGTAGTCTAATAGCACGTTTCCAGCTACACATCCAAGTTCCACCTAGTCGGTTCCAATAGCCTTACGAACAAAACGTACCAGCCTATTCCGATTCATGATGATGAGCACTCAAGAGTCAGTATGACATTAGATTAGTGCTTCGACAACGGCTCGACCAGTCAAGTTCGGGCTGTTCTCGGCTTCACATTGCCATCTTAAATCATACCACTATGGTCTGTGCGTATTCATTCGTTCAAAGTCATGACACGTCTAGACTATTTCTCTACTTACTCTACATACGACATGCTTTGAAAACTCTGAAATCTAACCTCTAACCTCATAGTCCAAGGTATGTTATCAAGTTAAGTCGTTTTCATAACTTTGGCTATACTACACCACGTGACTGTGGAAGAAGCCAAACGTGCTTAGATAGGATTTCGAGCAGCATGAAAAGAATGAAGTTGTCATGAACTTGAAAATCCTAGAATCAGGAACCCTGTACTTGAGTTAGGTAATAGATACTTGTTGTTGCATGAAGGACTCTAAGACACCTTAAAGGACGCTATCTGGCTATATCCAGGAGTCTCTTTGTCTGTGTGCCCTATGACACCCAGTAAGTTTTGCTTCTGGCCAGAGACGGTAGTGGAGGTTACGCATCGTCCTTGGATAAAATCCGATACAATGCTAACCATCGCTAGCATTATGCCAGTATCTGTTCATCAAGAATAGAATTATCCCCGGTCAAGCCATTGGTTACCAGCTAAGATCTTGAGCAAAAGGTCGATAGGCCGCTAGTCGTTCAGGACTTCGATACGTTGACGGGATTGGCGGAACACAGCAGGTCAAGCTCATGCGCCTGTTTGTCTTGATGAACATGAGACACTTAAATTTGCGTGTTAACTTCACACTCCGGAGATTCTCAGTACGTAATTGATATGTTTGTGGATTTGTCCAAGCTCATGGCTTAACGAAGGATCTAGATTTCTAAATAATACTTTTTCTGTTTGTTCTTGATTTACTCCAGTTCTTTTATTTGGGTCGAGATGTTTATGTTTTTAGGCTAGACTTGAAGTCGACTTTGTTAGGCATCTTTCTGGTCCGGTAGTCTCTGCATGTTCGCATTTTATCTCCATTCTTCGTCGCTGGGTAAGGCTCAACCGCTTCTGAAATTCCTCTCTTGGTTGAACCTGAGCGCGAAGAAAGGC
Organism: Xylaria castorea; assembly: GCA_022495115.1. Classification (NCBI taxonomy): domain Eukaryota; kingdom Fungi; phylum Ascomycota; class Sordariomycetes; order Xylariales; family Xylariaceae; genus Xylaria; species Xylaria castorea. Next base: position 179,910 of record MU382671.1, read on the forward strand.
TTCGGCAATACAGAGAACATCAGGAACAACACCTAAGGATTTCAACAAATGAGAACCTAAAGCTAAAAGCAGAGTGTTTTGTTCCTGATAACTCAGCTTTTGAACTTTCTCAAGTTATACAGGAAAGCGCTGCTTACATCTTAATGTTGTGGTGTGTGCTACCAACACTGACGGATGCAGATGAATTACTCATCCTCTAAACGATCTTTATAATACATAATCCACACCTTGACGTGCTAGCCTCTTTTTGCATTCTTTGATTCAGTAATCGAAAGTTTAGCGTACATTGCTAACTGGCTTAGACCCCGAAGACATAAGCAGATATGCGGCTGCGGCTCGTGTGGGATAGATAATGTGGGATGGGTTGTGAGACCGGTGGGATGTGGGATATAGTTTGATCATCAAGGTGACCAGCCTGTAAGTTGTCTTATCAATCTACACATCCATGTCTTGTTTGACCTTGTACTACTCTCTCCTTGTGATGGTTGCTGATCGCTGGCTAATCAATAACTGTCTATATTAATATCCCTAATATCACCATTTGGAATGACCATTCTGATTCCCTACTATAAGAAACAGCAGAAGGCCAACAACTCAAAATCTCTTCAACGCTACGAATTGCTCTTTCGCCAAACAATCAAAATCTTAGCTTGCTTTCATTACTTGCATCATAACTGATTCTGCCATGTCTGCCCTCAAGAAAGTGGCCATTGCCGGTGTGAGTATTTTCAAACCCGAATTTCTATAATCCTAGTACTGACCTACTTCTTCTTCCCAGAGCACTGGAAATCTTGGCCCAGCTGTTCTTCAACAACTACTTGAAGCTGGGCTCGATGTGACAGTACTTACACGCAAACAAGCATCTCACAACCTCCCTTCATCTGCCAAGGTTGTCGAGGTTGATTACGAGTCGCTGGAATCTCTCACCAATGCCCTGCAAGATCACGATGCGGTCGTCTCGACCCTCGGTGGGGCCGCACTGGCCGGGCAGCTTCTGCTGGTAGAGGCGGCGGCGAAGGCTGGTGTCAAGCGATTCGTGCCATCTGAGTTTGGCTCCAACACTGTGCATCCCAAAACCTCCCAGCTACCTGCCTTTAAGGGTAAACTTGCCGTGCAGGCTGCGTTGAAGAAAGAGGCTCAGACCAGCGGCATGACTTACACACTCGTACTCACTGGGCCGTTTTTCGACTGGGGTTTACGCGTCGGGCTCGTTGCCGACGTCAAAGGGAGGAATATCACACTTTGGGACGGCGGAGACCGCGTGTTCAGTACAACTAGCTTGCCTACGATCGGTCGAGCCGTCGTCGGTGTGTTGAAACACCCGGAGGAGACCAAGAACCGCGCGGTATACGTCCAGGATACCGCGTTATCGTTGAAGCAGCTTTTGGAAATCGCAAAGAGAGCGACTGGCTCAGACGATTGGAAAGTCGACAATACCTCACTTGACGATCATGTCAACAAAGGCTGGGAGGAGCTGCGTAAGCCTCAACCAGACCCGGCAAAATTTGTCTTTAACTTCATATCGGCTGCGATCTGGGGTGAGGGATACGGCGCGAGGTTCGATAAGCTGGACAATGAGCTCCTGGGGATCAAGGAGATGAATGAGAAGGACATCGAGAGGTTGATAAAAGAGGCGGCCAAGTAATTGTTTGATAAACAGGCAAAGATGTTCGCAGCGTTGCCAGTACGTGCGAATGCCATCTTTAAAGGCAGTGACCTAGGGATATTGAAATGAGAACCCACCATTGACATCATGTAACTTGAATTTTAGGGGGGTTGAATTTCATGATCGGAAAGAGAAACACATAGTTATCACTAACCCATATACTTCCAGACTCAGTACACTCAGATTATAAAACTATATGAATATGGAAGCTTCTACGACACTTAGAGACTTGAATTAAGTAACTATATTGTGATTTTTTCAGCTATATAATGGGCCACGAAGTTGTGAACTTATTGAGCGATACTATAGGCAATCCTTTCTATTGTTAGAAGTGCGAAAAAGAGTTTGGTTAGTGACGCTTATATACTCGTATTATAACCCGGTAGGTGATAAGCAAACATTGTTGCTTGATGCTTCATAGGCACGATGCTGCTGATAATGATCCGGTCGTAGATCATAGTTATGTTAATAGTGATTGCTGGAATAAGTAAAGCTGGGGAATCGATGGATTGATAGCTTAAGCCGGCTTTAATAGTATTTGATAAGACATGAATGACACCGTTGCACTGGTTTTGGGATAATAACTGAGCCAACTGTATTATATTAGTTATTTGGCTTAGTTACTTTATCTTACCGAAACATATTAACCAGGTCGATTTCGATACCTGGAGTCCTGCTTGCGATGCGCAACAAACACTAACATATTGTCAGAGATCGCAGCGTTCTGGGGCACATAGATCTTACACCATTCGCAAAGTAGAGGAAAGAAGGGACTGAAGATCAACATACTCGTTCCACTACCCTCTTTTTCCGTGCTATAGATCTGAATCACCCACGAATAGCGCTTTACTTTATCTTACTTGGTTATCTGCAACCCTCAAGATCCCTTGACCCAAAATATCTACTCGCTGCATGCTACATTTATTCGTCAAGATCTTATCTTCGTCATTGTCCCTCACTTCAGATGATATTTCAGTTGATAATTATATCCCGCATTTAATTGCAAGAGAAGCCAGTGATGAGGAAGTCGCTGTATACAGGCGAATCACCTCCCGTCAGATATGTGCCAACCCATCCGTTGTTCAGAACGGCCTTAATCTTGGCGTTCGTCTCGTACCCGGGGATAGTATTCGCTTTGTATTTAAACGAGTACGGAGCCTTAAGCGAGCCAGAATAGTCGACCCAGGCCTATAAACCACAGTTAGCTGGACACGATGATCAGAAATCCAAAGGTAGGGGATGTGTACCGAAGTGGCGCTACCGCCTCCTGTCGCCTGGCTCCATCGCCTGATGGAACCTAAGATAAATCGTTAGTTTCATTAGCTGGAAGCAAGAAAGACGAAAAACCGCCGTGACGCACCGTGAGCTATGACCTCACCGGCACCCGACGGTGGGTTTCGTGCGGGCTCAAGAGACACGCTGCATCCGCTATCACGGGCTTGAAGTACTGCACCTCGGACGGCGGTGGCTAAACCGAGTGCGATGATAGAGAAACGCATGATGACGAGAGTACGGAAGGGATGGTCCGAGAGAGTTAGGTATTGGTAGTGACAAATGCTTTTGATCACAGCCAAGCACTCTGGCTAACAATGTTTTCGGTGTAATTTTCTACCTTATATATTTATCTTCTTCTGACGGTATCTTAATTGATGTTATATGGATTTCGGGTTGCAAATAACACCCCACATACGGCTCGGTTCATCCTTTATTATCTCGTTGAGGAAATTGAAAATCGCCAAGATTATAATGACAGATTTTGATCTCATTGACTTTAGTGGTGTTGACAAATCAACTGCCGGATTTGACGTAAGGTTGAACTTGCCTATTTTTGCAGCATCGGTAACAAACTCTTAACCTCTTGCCGAGAATTGAAGCAATGTCGGGCCAAATTTCTTCCTCCTATCGTTGTTTACTGCGTGGTACACCGGCCATTCATGAGCCTTACAACCTTGAAGTAATCCATGCTCTCACCGGAGTTCCCATAAAAGGAGCTGTAACTGGTTTAGATGGAACCGCTAGACTAGGGTCCCCTTGCTTTAAATCAATGCAAGTCTTATCTTCTTTAAGCTTGATCCGCATGGCCAAGAGACGAAATCGCGAATTGAAGACTAAAACATCTGATTAGTTAAGTCTTGTACTATATATTACATACTGCGTACGTGGCTAGGAAAATTTCGTCATCCCCAAAGCTACTGCACTGGTTCCGGCACTTTCAATATAATCAGTTCGGACTTACTGCTTCTATATAGTAGGTGCCGCCCAGCAGTATCACCGGGTTTCAAATGTTACACAACTACTTGTAATTTCGGATAAATGTGTGAATTATGGCTGTTATATCTAATAACGACGAACAAGGATAAATATTGGCGTTAGTGTGAATGCTTAACAGGGCAAACTAAATTCGTTGGAATTATTTATCAATTGATTATTAGTAGAAATAATAACAATGAACAAACCATACAGCGTAATCTTTCTACTGATAGATGGACTGAGGAGGTAGAGTTAACAGATGTCTCATATTAAACTATAAAAGAAAGTTTATGTTTGTGCACCATATCGTTACAACAACTTCACAAGGTATACAAGTTGTGGGAATATAAACTAAGTTAACCTTTGTTCCTTCTTTCTTTCTGATTAAAAGGAATGGATGTGCAGTGAGTCCATGCTTATATGTGTCGATAGTTTTTTTATGCGACAAACGACACCGTTTCCCAGAGTGCTTCCCCATTGGTACGGAACTTGAGATATGTCTTGAGCATTTATTGTTGCCCTAAAAATCATCTTGAGGAGTCTGTGACGAATGGGCATAGAGTGGTTGTTCACTTAATTTAGGCCCTAGTTATGGAAGTAGGTTAATCAATACATATCTGGGGTTAGACTTAGCTACTTAAGAAGATGAGGAATTGCTTGAATGAAGAGAAAGCAACCGGCTTCATTAAAGATGTCAGCAAGATATAAGCTTGGGGATAGTATAGATGGCTAAGTCTGAAGTGTCCCTTGGATTCCGACCTCCCTGCAGAACCCTATATCTCCTTTACATGAAAACTAGCCCCTATTCGCTAATTTGACCGACAATTACTAGGACTACTAATGTAGCGGAAAGAGTTGTTCTATAGGGTGATAGAATCGCAGACCTATTTAGCATTTTTTATCCGTAAGCTAACCGAGCGTGCTCTCCGAAATTCAGTGTGGCGCTTTGACACGAAACTTATGAGTCCTTGCAGATTATAGAACACGACCCCACGCAGGTATCAAAACCTGGAGATCTTCAAGAGCTATAATGATATCTCCATTGTTACGGTCATCGTCGGGAGATTCTCCACGCTTCGGCTGAATGTTACGCGAAAGCCCGTCGGAGGCAGCATTGGCAACGAGAACGAAAACATATCTGTCTGCCTCGTCTTGCAAATGCTCGCCCCACGCCTTTTGATACTCCTGGAAGAAAGTCTGACCGGCCTCCACGCAAGTCTTCAGCACCTGTGCGTACGATAAGCCGGCAGTGGGCTCCACCGTCTGAAGCCATGGCCAACTCTCAGTCAGGACAGATAGGGTGTCTAAGAAGATGCCCCAGAAAGACTGGCCGCATTGCTGGTTAGTCCTTGGTTCACAGCATCTCCTAACTACTTGATAGCCTTGGATATAGAGGTACTTACATCCTTCAAAGGTGTTGTTGGGCTCGGAAGCTTGCCCGAGTTATCGTCAAGCAATGGTAAGTCCGGAAGAGCCACGGGCAAAAGGGCAATCATGCCATCAACGAACTTCCCATTACGCAGCAAATCGACGCAGTGGCTGTAGATGTAATTCGACAGCCGGCCGACACCTAAATTGAGGGCCGTGATAAAGGCATTGAAGAACTTGTTGAGATTCTTGTTCAGTTTGGCGGCTACAGTTTCACCAAGACGCCTCAAAAGTCTGAAGATGATACTGAATATGCGGGTCAACCTGCTATCACGGCGGTAGCAATCACCGAGGTTAATGGTGGGATCCGATGGTAAGCCTTGGCTGTTAAGCCAATCGAGCTTTTGGTTATCAGTTTTACTGCTCCAGTCAGTCGGCACAGGGTCCGTTTTGAAGATGGGCTTTGCGGCGGGAGTTGGGTCGGGCATTGCGAACAGCCAGCTAAATGCTGCGGCGTATATGAAAGAAATGCTACTGGAAGAAAGGGCAATTGGTGAGATGGAAACTGTATAGTGTTCAGTGATAGTAGTTAATAATATTGTGTGAGGGGAAGGATCGAGTTTATGCTTCTCGGTATGGGACACTTCATGCCTTGTTTATGCCAATGCCATATCGTGTGTATTTCGCCTATGTCGCCATACTGGACGGATTGTGGTTCTGAAAAGAGAAATTCTGCCTGGAGCTGTAGCAGCTGGCTGGCTAGCTTGACGCTTTTGCCTACTATCAGCGACGATGTCCGCACTCCTGATCTCAGCTATAATGGTGCTAACCTGATATTGATGTGTATGCGCTCGTCTCGCTCGGCCGGTTTCGCTATCCAGCCTCGGACACGTGGTCTACAGCGATTCTAGACGTGGGGTCTAGATCTCGTTATGGTAGCGCGCAGAATCCTCCTTCAGCTTTCCACGTCTAGTCCACCGTTTCAGTATGCTTGGGAATACTCAACTATGTCTCACCCAGGTCAGCTAGGCGGAGTTTCAGCGTAGCTCAGATTAAACTAAACTGAACCAGTGCCCGTCGAATATGTGTATCATGCACGGGAAACTGACCACTTAATGCATGGCGATCATGCTCAAGGTCCGATTCGTTAATTCTGGCGCAGCAACGTGGGCAGGCATCCCGATTTGGTGGTTTTCTTCGCAACTCTCATCTGTTCTTGGATGCCCTAGTATCTAGTGGTGAGAGCTGAAAAAGAGGAATAAGCGCTTTAAAGCTTTTTTTAAAGGAACCTTCGACTTAGCAATGTCATTGGTCTATTTCGGTTTGACTGTCAACGCTATTGAAAATCAGGCTTGTTTAGCAGTGCAGAATCATCGCATGGTGATTCTAAAACTCAATGAGTATGCCTATAATATGTTCAAAACTTTTCAAAAGATATGAAAATTACAGACTGATCCCGGCCATTGAGTGACGAGAAGGTACGTAGCTGGTCACAATTTACTGTTTTAGGGCTTTCGTGTAGATGATTTCAAAGAGAATGAAAGGCATGTGGCTTGATGCCATGCTATAGTATGATCCCGAAAGATACTCTGGTGCGCTTGTTAGTTTCACTCGAGACGCTCTTCACCTCCTGCTAAATTCACAAAATTAATTGCATATTGTTCTCGTTTCTCAGTCTTGTCACTTAGCTTCAACATCTTTCTCGCACCCATTAAGACGTAATCGTGGTGTATGTCTGTTAATGCTCCGGTACCTGTATCCGCTAGAAGATTCGTAGGTGTGTAGATTAGGCCCGCTGACTGCAGATATGGCTGCAGCTCGGCCCTGACTTTTCCGAATTCCTCATGATCGGCAACAGCTTTTGCAAGGGCATCAGGAATTTTGCCATCAGTGAATGTTCAGCTGCTCAAAAATGCCTTCCAACGGGCCTACAGCATTGTTGATGTGCAGACACAGAGCACGAACCCGATCGGCCACGATCAGTTTAGTCTCAACACGGTGGCATAGGCCATAAAGATCGCTGAACGCTTTGAAAAAGGACCGGACATCTTCGTGAACATCGACTAGTGCGCTAAGTACAACGTCAACCTCTTTCGGAAAAGATTTGATTTCTTCAAGCACAGCATCGACTACTTTGATAAGTCCTTCGTAGATAACATCAGGTTTTGTGATAATCTAGTTGACGTCAGCATCATATTTGGGGGTGTCGCTCCCCTTGAGGGGATCCTTGCGATCGAAGATAATGCCGTCTAGTGTCTTGAGCGCCAAGAGAGAAGTGTTAGTACTGTTTAGTCGCTGTTGTAGGCTTGCTATAAGAGAGCTAAAGCCACTTACCCTCGGGCCCAAGGTCTTTGGGAAAATTTCTTGTGAACAGACACGCGTAATATGATCTGGATCATTGGAGATGGAAGGACAGGTAGTATAACAATGGCTATTACACAGAGTGGGATCATTCATAACTGCACTAATTTTTGAGAAAATACGCAACACAATGATATGGTAAAGAACTGGGCGAGCACGGAATTCGACAATGCGGAACGCTCAACTGTCGGGATGAGGTTACTGACCTCCCAAAGGAAGGACTGAACGTCGTCAAACCGCTGACGTTAAAGCGGTCAGTGAAACATTGCTGGCTTCAGTCGATAGCAGAGCGGCTCTTGATAAGCCAGCAGAAGCAATATGGCATTTTAGCACTCGATTACTAATAGGCACTTTAGAATATCTACTATTATTCGACACCGTGCATTGTCAACGACGCCGATTCTGCCGAAACTCGTCAAGCTCGATCATGCATTGCTCGCGGTCAAAATGAGCTGACCAGCCGTTACGTTGGAAGACTGTGTAAAGCGCCTGAATGAAGCGGACAAATTAGTACCGAGATCGCAAGCTTAAGTGAGTGTGAGCCTCAACATTACATCTGCTTCTTGCTCTGGACTCATCTTGTTCCATGTCTGGGCATCTGATCCCAGTCCAGAAACGGGTATAATTTCGTCTGCGTTTTCTTCTACTTCGGACGTGAACTTGATGCGCATCATCTGACGTTTCTCGCCGAAGGCGTCGTCGAGAATGTCGTCGACTTCCCGATCGGACAAAGCTGTCTTCGAGGCGTTCTCATCACCATTGCCGCTCGCACCACACTCATCGACTTCGCTACCAACGCTTGAGCCGCCGCTTCCCAAACTACCATCCTCATCCTCCGTCGGTTCGTACTCAGCGTCAGAGACTAGGATATACTCCTCTTCATCAGAACCAGGAATAGCCCGATACCACCACAAAGCAGTAGCCGGGCCACCGCTGGGATTGTAGACTGGTATCCACACAAGCTTCTCCCATCTGGCCTTCCAGAGCTTGGAAAAGTCTACTGCAGGCATGGTAGGGTAGCACATCCATCGATCCGCCTTGTCTGTTCGTTCGTAATCTGCATAATCGACCATAACTCCCCTTTCTAGCATAGACCACTCCGTGATCGAGCCTGTATCTCCTCCTCATGAACACAGGTGTAACCCGCACGGCAACCGTAAAGACTGTTAATTGCGGGCTTACCTCTTTGAGTATCTAAAAGCAGGTCAATGCCATCGCGAGAATCATGTGTAGTGAGCCATATGCAGTGGGCTGGAATAGGCTGCAGCTCGTCCATGAGCGGGCTGTACATCTCCCCATCGCAGTAAGCGATTGCAAGCGTGTCGGGCGATAACATCCATTTTCTGTCCCAGCTTGGATTGCGCAGATAGGGTAGATATCGTAGCAACTCGATAACCTCCTCCGTCTTGCCCGTCTTTCGAAGCTCGTCGGCATTCACTCCGGGCCAGCCATCTGACGGAGGCAGGATAAGCGCGTCTGCCTCGATGTAAGGTAAACGGATTATGGTAGAGTAAAATTCGTGCACGGCCGCGATTATTTCTTTCTTAGAGCTAGCCATAGTTGTTGCATAATTGCGTACTTAGCTACCGATGAAGGCAGCGTTGCTCTCTTAGCGTTATAAAATTCGATGGGCTAGTTGCATTGTGGCTAGGTCCCGTAGCTTTGTCCCCGTTCTCAACAGCTCTTTTCCTACTAGAGTCGCAATGACACTGTAGCTTTGTGTGTTAAAATGTTATCTCTTTGAGTGCTTTTTCGGCACCAGGACTTGAAAAGTAAATAGATACTAACAGCGGAGCTCGATATATGCTAGATAGACGTCATAAAAACCGAAACTCAACACTTGAATATTAATTTGATAAGCTGAATCTCTTTATACAAAAAGCCCCGCTGTTAAGATTTACTCCCCCTCTAAGGCCTTATGCCAAACAAGCACCTAAAGGAATCATCTAATAAGGGGCTAATTTTCGCGTATAAAATGTAAGGGGAAGTCAAAGGGGGCCACAGAACAGGCAAACCGGGCAACTTAGCCACTTACAACACTTCTAGTTTTTCGTTAATATCTGGTTCTATTCAGTTGATTTGAATGCGCTCATTTCGATCAAGGAGATATCTATTCATTTGAGCCAATTTAACTAGTATTGGATGGGTATGGATAGCTTGCCTCCCTAGTTAAGGCCCGGTCGTTGATCAGTTCACCCGGGCCAATTCAGTACTAAATTATTTGCTGTGCAAATCGGTTCGCACGTCATATAGTAACTGCAAGGAGGAGGAGAAGGGTCCCTTACTTTGTTAGCTTTCCAACGGTGTAAAGAAAGTCAACTCTACATGACGTGTAAAGAAGTCCTCTGTCCTGGTCTTGTCTGTAGCACCAAGGAACCCACACTCGATCTTGGAGTATATCGGCACTGGATTCCATGAATGCAACACTGCGAGAGTTTGTGTAGGAGGAATTGCATGTCGCCTTTGCTAACGCTGTGGTGTCGCTGTCGTTTAATAGTATGTGATAGCCTCTACCCCATACATTTCATCCATCTCCTTTCATTTCTCATCTCCCCTCCCCCATAATGTTTTCCGTATCTAAACCTTTCCCAATTCTCTCACATGTGTTTGCCCATACTAGTTTCAGTGAAGGTTCGATGAAGCATATCACAGCTTTGCAATGTAGGTTCAACGACTCTATTCATCACGTTTCTTCTAAGTAATCAATCTCTATCTAGATGGTCCGCGGGCAATATATATCTCGTAGGCCGCTTTCAACCGATCTATGGCGATGCCAAGTCTATCTGGAGCAACAGCAAAAGAGATACGCATCCAGCCTTTGAAAGCAGGGGGCATACAGTAGTCAACGGCAGAAAAGAAGAGGATACCGGCCTTCTGATAGAAAGCTACAGCCGCCTTTTCATCTTCCTTCGTCTGACTATAAGGTGCAAGCCTGGCAAGGACAAACGTCGTCACCTCGCACGGAAGGTACTCGATCGAGTTCTTTTCGAAGAAAACTCTGATCCGCTCATACGCGGCTGCAAGCCGTGACGAGTTGAGCTGTATAATCGTATGAAGTTGTGGGGAGGTGAGGAGTGCCCGTGCGAACAAGATTGAAAGGCTCGAAACGCTGGTATGTGAAACAAGAGCTATCGAGTCTCGCACTTCTCTACTGCGTGTCACAACGCATCCCTATGTACGCAATTAGCATCGCTGAGCGTTCAAGAGGCTGCATCGAGCCGTATTCAAAATCAAATTCTCCGACTATAAACTTACCAAGCGTGCTCCAGTGGCACCAAGATCTTTGCTCATGCTCCAGATTACATGTGTTCTGCTCGCATCGCACCCATGCGCAGCAGCATCGATGGCCAAAGCCGAAGTAAACTTCCTAGGTAACCGTAAGTCGGCACAACCATGCTCACTTAGAGCAAAAACCTCATCGGAGATGAAATGAAGATTATGGCGTTGACAGAACCGCATGAGATCAACCAGGTTCTTTTTACTATAGCAACGGCCGAGAGGGTTGTGCGGATTCGTCACTACTACGGCTTTCACGGGTACGGGTGCATCTCGAAGCCCCTTTTCTAGTGTAGGGATCATGCCTTCACCAAATACATCGTCGAGGCTACCGACGCTCACGGGAATGGGAACGACGCCGGTATGTACGTTAAGGAATACCTCATAGGCCCCTAAGTCGCCATTAGCAGATAGTTTCACAATGATTGAAATCACGGGAAATAGTTTTGGTAGGGGAGAAGAGTGATCACATGCCTAAATGATAGGGGCAAGGAATGAGTATGCCCTCCCCAGGATCACAAAGACTCCATGCTAGACTGTCGAGTGAGCCAGCTGCCCCAGCAGTTAATACCACGTTATCATTGTTCACATGGCCAAAAGTAGAGAAGTAAGTATTGAACAGCGAAGATAGAGCCGTAAGTAGTCCTGCTTCGCCCCAGAACCCATGGGGCCAGTTGAGATCCTATCGGGATTATCAGTGTGATATATGAAAGCAATGGTTTTTAGATTCTACTCACTTTCTCAGTGGTTTGAGTTGCAGCGGCATCACGGAAAACATCGAGGACGTCTTTGCGAATGGTATAGTTCTCGGCAAAGGAGAGATCAATCCAGTTGCTGTCATCTACTACCTCGATCAACGATACGGGAATGTGCCCGATATACCCCCCAACGTTCAGGGCACCACGCTTTGACAGTGCAGTCATTTGATTTTACGGTGATGTTTGTGTTCTTTCTGGACTGTAGATGCGAAAATGTACTCGCTAACCCGCAGCAGTAGGCAGGATGATGAAGGGGGTTCTTTGCTTTCGGTAAGAGCCGTAACGGTTCGCAACCTAAGCCACTAGATAACCTACATCTGTTGATGCACCAATATACGAGAAAAATATGTGGGTAATGTATGGTAGCATTTAATCACACGTTTCGGACAGCAGGCAATGGGCGTTACGCGTCTAGTCTGCAGAGCAAACACCATTTCACTTTCGGACTTCACCTCGTATCATTTGAGCAGGTATGTACAAATACCTCCTGAAAATTGAGAAAGTCTGACGTCGTAGTCGGGAGGGAAATTCTGGTCGCATAATATTAGAAGACAAAATAGGTAAGTAAATCCTGGCAGCTTTGTATCGCTGGTTGTGTAGCGCCAGAAGAATCAAGCTTTCTTGGGTAATATTCGATAATGCGACGGTGTCATACGAAGGATGCTGCGTGGTACTTATGAATTGCAATCCTGCACGCATTATAGAGGTCTCAATGGCTCTAAAGAGGAAGGCGGTTCTCAGAGCGACGCAGGTTTTCTTTCTGCAGGATGCTTAGATGCGCGGGCGCGAATGTTCGATTCTCAATACAATCGTAGCATCGATGGATACGTGACATCAGTGACTATTATAATACTTCCCAACTTGAGGCTGGAGTGAATGTCGGCCCGGTTTCTTAGAGGAAACAGTACTACGTAAGTAATAAATGGGGAACATTGTACCCGTAACGAAGTGCCATTCGAGAATCCTCATGGGGGTTCCTAGTTTGTACAATTGGCTCTTAAGTAAGCAATATGATTGTGGATAAAGCTCACGACCTGACGCCGCCATGGACCCCCGGCACCGTAGAACATTTCGATTACGCGGGTTAGCTTTTCACTGCTGCGCATACGCCTGCGTCTCTTGCAGCACTGACGTTACTTCCACTTCTCCGTATGACTTACATCACACCGGCAGTGGCCGGATGGATTTGCCGCTCGCTCACCGAGAGAGCCGTCTGGTGCCTCAGATTATGTGAGTCGTGCTGGGATTACCAATGATGTGGGGTATTGACTGATTTCAGCAAAGTGTGACAGCTTCAAATTGACAAGCAAACTGGACGAGTACTTTAATTTCGCTTACTAGTGTAAGTATTCATAAGAGCTACTAGTACATGTAATATGCGTAGGGCCTTTTAATGCTAATTAGTACCCCTGTTCCTACCTATGTTGTGCATAGGCTAATGTCATACATACAGTCTTCTACCGTCTTTAACTCTAGATTGTCTACAAGACTTCGATAAACAAACATATTCTCTATTATAACTATAGAGTTCGATGTACACGCAAGACTACATAGTACAGATTCCACCTGGTTTCCAATCAATTCCTCAAAATGGGGTGCTTAGCGAGACCCCGAAGCAGTTGGCTTGGCATGGTATCTCATCACGCGATTACTCGACCCTGTACAGAGAAATCTGTTCATCGCTTGCACTAGCCACTGGTGTCCTAGTCTTCTGGTTCTACCCCTCTGTATAGTTTTGCTTCTCAGCATCCTGACTAGATAGCTTGGGCGATTCCGGAATATCCGACAGCTGATTCGAATCTGATTTAGCGGATCTAAGCTTTGATTTTGACGAGTTGAAAGTCTGCCTAAGGAGTCTGGTAGCTGGTGTAACAAGCGGATTCAGCGCCGGTATGCTGCCGACTAGCATTGCGATGTTCCTCTCCATTCCAGACCAAGTAAGACCCAGTACAGTGCTAAACGACATGTCTGGCATCGTGGTGGGAGGAACGTGAAGCTGAGTGCTGGTTTCAACTGTTCGTATAATAGCGAAAGCTCCAGTTCTGTCGAGTGTTCAGTCAAGTGACTTGCATAGTGCTGCGTAAAATACTTACACTGCGCCTAAACCCATCAAGAGCAACACAAGAGCCTTGGTCCTCCACCTGAGTCGCAACTTCCTTAAGAAGAAAAAGGGGTAAAATGCTAAGAAAAAGTCCGTAAAGCCAGAAAAAGCTAGCCACAGTTAGATTCGCGTGCATTGGCCGCTCTCAATAGCCAAATGACTCACCTCCTTGAAGAATTAGGAATGCAATTCTCTTGGTTGGCGGCCAGCAAGTGCCGCTTATCGAACGATTCCATGCTTTCTCAGTAGGATTGCAGGCGAGGTAAAATGTGATAATGACGATGGTGTTGACGATTAAAACCAAGACACCGGTAGTCCATAGCAAGACTTGGTGAAAACGGTTCCCAGAGTCGCGCAGCACTCGAATGTACGACACGATAATTGACATCTTGGCAAAAGTCAAGCCATGTACGCAAAATACCTGTGCAAGAAGACTGTAATATTGCTGGTTTGCCGCCTCAGGTGGACTGAGGTAGAATGTATGCCGACCCAGACCATTGTTAACCGCAACAAAGTCAACGATGGTGGCCACAAGAGCCTGTAGCTGCGATATGCGTAAGTACGATGATATATATGCAACACTTGAGTGATAAGACACCTACCAATGCAAAAGCCATCAAGTAGTCATCCCATCCTTTTTGAGAATACTTCCATCGAGTGAAGCATCGAAGCGCTACCACAATAGCAGCACTCAAGAATGTCACTGTTGTGCCCACTTCTAGTTTCCAACCAATATCGATATCACCTCCAGGAGGGGGCTGAGGTTTAGCAGACATGATAGAACGAGAGACAAGGAGGTTAAGATATAGACTTAAAAGCGGAGGGCTCTTGTTGAGCTGGAATATAGTACACTATCTACGTCTGAGACTCTAAGCTCTCATATTTAATACAATGACTGCGCGCAACTTCCCATATATCAATGATCCTAGGTTACCTAAGACACAAAACCTTCCATAATAGAGAGCGGTTGGGTGGTAAGCTTCGGTTTGCGATTATTGCAACATACGACTTCCTGGTAGTATTGGGGTATTCACAATAAATGTTAACATACATGGGAACATGCAGTGTTACCCACTGTTACTATCATTACACATAGCGTAGGAGTCATTTCGGTTCAGCTGGACGTTCGTCTTGTGCATAATGCATACAAGGAGATAACGTCCAGGCGGGCATAGCGAATGGGGAGTAGGAAAGCTGCTATGATTGGACCACCATACGATAAGGCGGCACAATTGCTCAAGAAGATACGTATAAGTATTTCCTGTCACGTGAAAACCACTCTCTGGGAATCAATCCGCGCGCTATTTGGTAGGAAGTATGTATGCTAGATGTCCTTTCGAGCATCGCATAATTATCTGCAAGGCGTGAAGATATACCCCAAAGCTTCCGACGAGTGCTGAAAGACATTCCTTGTTGAAGAGCCTCCGCTTCCGGCTCCTATTAGGTATATTGACTATTTCTCTCTAAAGTTCACTTGTAGGTAATACAGTTCGGGGTTGTTCGTCATGATCACGATCTACGAAGCATTATGACCTGACCTTGAGGAAGATTTTATGTTTCTCCTACAAGGAAATATTTAAAGGAGTTTAATTTCATTGCACAGCCGGTGTATTGCGTGAGCTATAAGAAGATTGTGCTGCCACTATAACAGGTGAAGTTCCAAGAGAAATCCTCAAAGCTTTCTATATGCTTAGTGGGAGCTTTCAACCTTTTGGATGAGGTCTATCAACTGTTCAGCAACAAAAGGCGGGTTGTCTCTTTGAATAAAGTGACCACACTTTGGTGCGATAAGTGGCCCCTTCGCCCTATCTGGGTCAGTGAGGCCACAGAGTCCCTGGTTGTACTTCTCCCACATACTACATCCCATTAGTCAAATGCCCAGCTAAGGACTAAGCGTCTACTTACGGTTGAGTGTACATTTCAGCCAAGCCTAGAGGGATCTTCATAGTCTCCCATTCTTCCTTCGAGAATTGTTCGAGCTCATGTCCGGCGACGGTTATCCAAGGCCCTTTATCCGAAGTCTTCGATCCCTTGAGCTTCGGTTTTGATGGGTCAGGCAAGATGTTCCTGATTCCCCGTCTGTCGAACCCCTCCTTGTTCTTCACCCTTGATCCGAATGTTGTTGTCAATTTATTGTAGGCTGCTTCATACGCATCGAGCGAGACACCAGGAGGAGCCATCTGCTCCAGGTTAAAGGACGGATCCTTCGGATTCGGCCAGATATCCACTGCGAACTCAACGTTTCCAGGGTTGGAGTCAAGGAATAGAATTCCTTCGACAATTGTAGGATATCTAGCTCGGGCGCATGTTATCAGTCCAGCACTAGTAAAAGGAAATAGATCGTTTGTCAAATACCTGTCGGCATATCTCCGTGCAACATGTGCACCTATGCTGTTGTTCACAAGGACTATACGCGAGCAACGATCTGGGAGTAGAGTCTGAAGCAGCTCGTGGAGATCGTCGGTGACATCATCTAGAGTGTGCACGTAGCCAGAATCCTTGCTCGGCCAGCTTTCTCGCGGATCTCTTGGAGAGGCACCTTGGCCGTAGCGATCGTATGTAAGTATACATGGCTTTGGGGAGAGGCTCGATTGTTGTATAAGGTCAATAGTCGGTTTCCAGCAGCTCTGTGGCAGTCCAAGACCATTCAGGCAGACAAGTAACAGACTGCTTGCTGCATCTCCTTCAAAAAGCTCGTACACAAGAGGGGCGCCTGGCTTAGAAGGAAGAGTTACAGCAGGCATATTGGGTTAGATAGATAACCGAGCTGAGGAAGAGCGCAAATCCAGGAGGATCACAGTTTTTGACAGTGCTTTCGATAATGATGAAATGATCGAAAAGATTAGGGGTCTATGGAAATTGAAAAAGGGCGGCTTGAGTAGGTGCTGGATACCTTAATGTTAGTGTACGCAAAGAGTCTGCTAGCGCGGGTATTGCCGCCGGTCTGGATGCCCCCATAAAGAGCCTCACATTGAATGCAATGCCTCATAGTGTTATCTTGGGGGAAGCGGGACTTACCAGGTGGATAAAGCCTTTGCATAAGGCGGGATACCAAAACGCATAGTCATAAAGGGCCTCTAAAATCTATAAGCAAGACCATCCGGTTCGTCAAAAGAAAGCAGACATGTAGGTAGGTTGCACTCGGTCATCGGGAATAAGATAGTTAGAGCTGCATACTGCCAATTTATGGTACTTGGTCTGTAACATTAAAACGTTAATAGAGTATGACAATGCAACACTGCAGAACAGTTACCGTGAATGTTAGGCACCTACATACCATCGCCACTGTTAGTACGCGTATACATACCAAGTATGGTTGTGGCGCTAAGAAAACAAATACCAACGTACGGTTCCTGGTTCTCGAAGAGGCAATAGGCGGTACGTTCTTAAAGGTTGCATATAAGCACACATATCCTGCATAAATCGATAATTGGAGAGCGATGCTACCTCCGTGAAGTGGGCTGACATGGCTACATTATGCTCTCATCTTTCTTGCAGGTCTCGTGCATCATAAACGCCTTGCTTCTAGCATCCTACGATGCTGGTGCCCCCTACCCACGAAAGTGCACAAGCCTCGTATCCTGGAGCGTCGCTCTCCTATTCCTTTGCCCCGCACCCCTTAAACAGCAGCCACACTCTCATAAGACAAAGAAATCAGCTCGGTAAATAATCAAGCCGGAAAACCTCCTGATAAGATCCGATTCGTTCGCTCCCGTTAGGATATAGTCCCCATCTAGAGTTGAGTGATACATGTTTTAGCAGACTGCAACGTCGAGAGAGTGAAATCCTTCAGATGTAACTAAGATTCAAAGGCTCTGTCGATACTCAATAAGTTCCCTGTCTGAACAATTTTCATGCCGAGGTCCCAATGAACGAGAGCTGCCAAACTCGGCGTCAGCTTGTTTACTGTGGACTGCTGTGACGTTGCGGAAGCCAACCTACATGTTCGGCCTACGATGATCCCTCGTTGTAAGATAAGACCGCTAAATAGTCTCGAGCATCAAAGATAGGCTCCTAAGCAAGAAAGTAGAAGTCGAATGAGAAATCTTTGGAGTCAGTACTTGCGCCACGCTAGTTGTCTGTGGCATATTTCTCACGATATATCTCAAGCACAGTATATCGGTGTCAAGTTTTAAAAGCCTTCACAATCACACTAGAACATACCTCATTCCTAACACTGTATTAAGAATTGCGTTGACTATTGTTATACTTCAATAAACCCCTGTATCAGAATGCCGTCGACAATTGCAAGTTCACAACCAGAATGGCAAACGCCACCAACTCGATGCGGACAACGTTTGCCGCCTGTACTTCTGGATGAAATTGCGGCCAAGGATCCGGGACGCGTGCTCTATTCGATTGCAAAGACTGAAAAGATGCAAGATGGCTTTAAAGACATCAATTACAAGACAGTTGCAAATGCCGTCAATCGGTGTGCTCACTGGCTTAAGCAAACCCTTGGGGCTGACCAGTCTCGCGTCTTCTGTTATTTGGGACCCATCGATCTACGATACATCATTCTAGTCATGGCCGCGCCAAAGGCGGGACACACTGTAGGTCATAATCACCAGCGCTTGATCTTCGGCTAACGGGAAAAATAAAAGGCTTTCTTCACCTCCCATCGGAACAGTCTCGAGGCTCATGTATCTTTAGTCAAGCGAGCTGGTTGTTCTGCTTTTCTTCTCCCGACTGAGCCCCTGCCTATCGTTTCCTCCATCTTGGAAGCTTGGCCGATGGAACATATTTCAGTTCCAGATTTGGACTACTTCCTGGACGAACATCCCGTTCCTGTCGTTCCATTTCAAAAAACATTCGAAGAAGTCAGGAATGAACCGTTCTGCATTCTTCATACGTCTGGATCCACCGGTATCCCCAAGCCTGTGCCTATCACATACGGATCATATGGAGGCATGGATTCACAGCTTCTGATTCCATCACTCGGCCACAAACAAACATTTGTGAACTATGTACAGGGGAAAAGATTGTTCTTAGCTCTACCAATGTTTCACGCGGCGAGTCTAAACTGGACTGTAGGACTCGCTTTGTTCACCGGAGTGACTTGTGTATTACCCCCTCCGTTGCCACTCACTGCGGACCTAGCCAGCCAGATTCTACAATATTCTCATAGTTACAGTGCAATTATGGCGCCCTCTCTCGTCGTCGACTGCTATAACAACGACACCAATTGTATGAGAATGCTTCAGAATCTGAAGTGTGTTGCATATGTAGGCGGCATGCTCCCAGAACAGATAGGAAATATTCTCTGCCAAAGGATTAGACTGACGACCCTGATGGGATCCTGTGAGACCTCACTACTTCCCATTCAGATGGTTGATGATCCTCAAGATTGGGAATACATTTCCTTGAGCCCATGTCTCGGTCACATATTCAGAGATGATCGTGACGGACTGGGAAATCTGACCATTATAAGACAAGCGAAGCATGAGCTGCACCAAGGTGTTTTCTCCACCTTCCCAGAGAAGTATGAGCATGCGATGGGGGATTTGTTTGAACCGCATCCTCTCAAACCCGACCTGTGGCGCTTCAGAGCAAGAGCAGATGACATCATCTCCTTCACCACCGCGGAGAAACTAAATCCTTCCACTATGGAGAGCACCATACAAGCGAATCCATTTGTCAAGTCGGCGGTCATCGGAGGCCAGGGCCAGTTCCAAGCATCGCTACTTCTCGAACCCCGCGAATACCCCAGGAATGCTACGGAAGAGCAGTCTTTCCTCGATCAAGTGTGGCCGAGTATCATCCAGGCCAACCGCGACTGTCCGGCCCACGGCCGAATCATGAAGGGTTTCGTGATGTTGACGGACCCTGCGAAGCCTCTACCGCGTGCCAGCAAGGATACAGTGCAACGACATGCGGTTTTTAAGCTGTATAAGGAAGAGTGGAAGTCTCTTTACGAGCGCCAGGAAGGATTTAGTCTTCCTTCAAAAGAATCATCAGTGCAATCATCAGCCCCCTATGAAAGGCCTCAACCCAATTCGAAAGAAGTAGAGAATGGAATGGTTATAACTGATGAGATGGCTTTTGCCATTGAGGCCATCGTCGAGAGGAAGCTTTCGGCAGCTCTTGATCTGTTTACATCCGCAATACGAGCAGCTACTACTCAGTTCCGTTCTACAGGCTTCGCCAACAATCACTCTACTACACAGGAAGCAGAGTCCCCGACAGATGCACCAGACCGCCGAGAGAGAATAGTAAATGGCGCCAGCGATGATCCAAGCGCCAAGAGCGCTCACGCTGCACACGCCAATGGGCTTGTGATGAAAGTGAACGGTCATCCAAAGAAGCCAGCTGATGGACGACTGCGTCAGATAATCTACGATACGCTCGCCGAGAACCTCGAAGTTGACAGCATCGACGATGACACTGATCTCTTCAAGTTTGGACTTGACAGTTTACAAGTTCCTTCCCTCCTCAACGCGATCAATGCGTTCATTGTTAGGT
The DNA here is from genome assembly GCA_022495115.1 of Xylaria castorea. Taxonomy (NCBI): domain Eukaryota; kingdom Fungi; phylum Ascomycota; class Sordariomycetes; order Xylariales; family Xylariaceae; genus Xylaria; species Xylaria castorea. Next base: position 200,152 of record MU382671.1, read on the forward strand.
CCAAGCAGCCCGTGGACCTTATTCGTAGCGAAGTTGTTTACTCGAACCCAACCATCGCCAAGCTAGTAGCAGTAGTTGTCAAGTGATTGGAATATTGGGATCAATAGTGCATGTTCTATATATCTTTAAAAACGATCAAAAAAAAAGTTCAGCTCTACCGGTTCATTCAGTAAAGCAGTATTTCGACACAAAAGATAGTACATTCGCGACGTTTGCATGCATGTTCCCAGCCTTTTTATGCCCAATCTGTGCTATCAACTATCCCATCAGGCTTGCCTCGTAACACTCGCATGACCCCTACTAAAATTGACATAAAATAAGTCTTATTACTCCAGATCAATCGGAGGGGGAGGGGGAGGAAGGAGTGCAAACACTCCCCATCTCATAATAAGTTTAGTATCGATGAAATTCTGAACGAGATCGAGTATGGAAAGTGGATGCTGTATAATTATCGAGAGGAGGTAAGGGTGAGCAAAAATGAATGGCGCATATAGGTGTTGACTTGTTCCACCAAGCATACTTGGACGACGGGAGCCAGAAATGGGGGCGGGCATTTTAGAATAGCAGCTGTATTAACAGGCAAGAAGATTGTAACAACGCATATACATCTAATTTTCCCACTCTACGAATCTCGTTTAAAATCTTCAGAGATAACATCTGTATTGTCCTCAGTTGACTACAGAGACCCGCTACTCAGACCAGAGTCTTTACAGAATTGGCATGGTTGTTTTTGAGTGGCGGCGAAGGCCAAGAGGGATCATTGCTGCCGCTACTATACGGATATTTTCAAGTCACACCAGAATCTATTAAACCACTGCGGTTGTTCAAAGTTATAATGAATAGGTGAATCAATAATGAGACCTAAGTTGGAAATTAAGCAAGAAATGAAATTAGATTTGTCTTTAAATATCCAGCGCTTTCATGTCATGATTCAATATATATATCTTCAGTTCTATGGTAATGACGAAGTGAATAACTTATTGTAGACTTCAGGATAATAGATTTAAAACCGGTGCACCAAGATTTGAGGTCTAGCCACGATGATGCGGCTTGTTTCCTAGGGAACAACGAAATCTCTTTTTGAAACCTCATGATTGCACAAAAATTCTAATTCCATATGCTGCGCAGTTGTGACAAAGATTTCGCGGTAATATGCAGGTACCCTTCAGAAGAAGGGCGACAAACGGAAGAACGAGCTCTAGGTGATATCTAATCACATTTTTTTCAAATATTTTGCACCAGGTTTCTGAGCCGCCTTTCTGGCTGTAGAATTGCTCTATTTCCCGACAAAATGGCCCATCTTCAAGATGGAGTTACGAAAGACTACTATGCCATCCTCAGTATTGCGAACACTGACACCGTCAACGAGCATGAGGTCAAACAGAGCTACAAACGCCTCTCACTCCAGACGCACCCCGACAAGGTTCCCAATGATCCGAGCGCGACAGCTCGGTTCCAAGAGGTCCGTACTGCAGTTGATATTGGCAGTTGCGTCAGCTAACTTCAATCGTAAAATTTAGGTCAAAGAAGCATACGACACACTCATAGACCCAAAAAAGCGCCGAATCTACAACATTGCCCTCAAAAAGTCAAAAACCGCAGAAACAAATCAGGCCAACCCCAAGAGTTACGACCCCAATATTTGGTGTAATACGTGGTTCTTTGACAGAAATAAGAGACCCCAATCCTCCACCAGCGGCCAAAAGCCCTACTCGGCCGGTCGTCAGCGAGCCAGCGACCGCAAACAAGCTTCGGAGCAATGGTACAACGAAGCCCAGCAATCCCGCGCCGAGCCCATGGACACGCGAGAGGCCATGCGTGCAGCGCAGAAAGCGACCAACGAGCGTCTCGCCCGCGAGAATGCCGATTCCCAACGCCGCGCGGAAGAAGAAGATCTCCGTGCGCGGAAGAATATGGAAGAGCGAGCCCGGAGCATGACGAAAGGCAAGGGAAAGGTGAAGGTGAAGGGCAAAACGCGCCAGAATATCTTCCGCAATCTGCCTGGCTCTGCTTGCTGGCATCGCATGCAGTGGAACAAGGAGCTGGGCGAGAGGACATGCCGGGCTTGTGGTCGTGTCATGGCCTCCTATGTGTATCGATGTCAGGGATGCTCGATGAGCGCTTGTCGGAAGTGTATGGCTGTTGTCAAGAAGTAAGGTATCGGTCTATGGGTGTCATGTGCCGACGGAATTGGCAGTGATGGATACCTGTGTGAGATAGGCTTGAGATCGGGCTCAGGACGGCGGAGTCGTTGTTGGCAGGCATGAGTTGTCTATAGCTTTAGATTCGATGCCATCAATGACGAACCTCATACTGTAACCCTTTTTACAAACAGAATCAGGCTTAGTGACTTTCTCTATAGAGCAAGAACTAAGAGACGGCCCGTTCATGTCTCGCTTGCTCCTGAGACGTAAGTCGCAGCGTACGATACTATGTGAGAATCTCGGCAGAACTCGGTTCATGATTCTACCCTATGCGCTCTATATTGGTTCATCTCCAAAGCTTCACGTGATACTCCTATTTTATGTGCTACGTTTTATTCAAGGCCCATGCTCCTGTAGAGCCATTTAGAGATACGACAACTCCCTTGTATAGTCGGTCGCTCGTCTTGATTAGCTGTCACAGACCCGGTATGCGATCCTAGCTGTTCCGATGTGGTATTAATTTCTTGCCTCTGAAACCCGAGAATACTATGTAAGAACCTACAACTCAGACACTGTGTCTCGGTCTTTCACTTCCCTGAAAATAGCCCTTTTCGCTAGCTCTGCGGCCCCTTTTGCTGCACTGAATTCAGGTTGTTGGTCAATAATCTCCACCTGGCCACCAAGGACGTCATTTACCACTCTCCCCAAAACCTCCCTAAACCTTGGCTTCTCAGTCGCATCCCCAGACAATAAGACTATTGAGATATTCCTTTGGACATAACTATCTACCACAGGAGACCTAAGCATATCCCGCACCATTTCCCAGTAGGACTCCTCATGCCTTGCATCATATCCCAGGCGCAGATTCTCCAACGCCGGCACTTCATAGAGATAATACGAACGTACAATCTCTGCCTGGCTCGTGGTTAGACTGGTATGCGTGTAACCGACAGCCAACGCATACTGAGCCCGCATATGCTGCTCTTCCTCCTTACACGCCACATCATCTCTGTAATCCCGACAAAGGCCCAAGTTGTTGCCTGCATACGCTGCTAGGGTCGTGCGCATGGGCTGGAGGCGCCACGAGGCGTCGAATTCTATGTAGACTAAGGACAGATACTCAAAGGCATCGTGGAGATCGTCGCTGTACAGAGCAGCGAGATGGGGGATAGATATGGCTGCTGCTGAGACGGGCTCGCCAACGAAATTAGAGGCTTGTTCTCGCAGGGCATAGATCATTCTGCCGAGCGTGCCTACGTCTCTGGAGGCCGGAAGTCGGAGTCTCTTCCAGGTATCCCGCCATATCTGGCGGGGGATGTCGTTGATGCCGTCTCCCATGTTATCATAAGGTTTACTTACTTCGTTATTAGACAAGAGATCATAACAGGAGGAAAGGTGACAGAGAGCGCATACTGCACGTGTGTGGAAGAAGGGAGAGATAGTCGTAGCATCATCTCCCGATACGCTTCATCACCTTCGACTCTAGCAATCGGTTGAATGGAGCCGTTGGGATAGGAGACGGCGGCAGTCCTGGGGTCTGGTCAGATGCTGCGCGGCTTGGTACAATAGAAGGGACATACGCATATGAAGGGCTTAGGTCAAAACCGATACCGAAGTCATGAGTGATTGAAAGATGCTGTGGTTTAATTGGGTAAAATAGCGACACCAATATTAGCACTAGGCATGTCACAAAGGCAAAGAGCGCTATAGCCCCAAACCAACGAGCGGCTTTTAGGAGATTCGTCGTCTGTGGAACCGACCTCGACTCGGGGATAGCAGTAGTCTGAGGCATGCCTGGTGGCAATGATTCAACGTCAACTGGTCCCGTCGACATTTTGAGGTGGGCGATTCCTGGGGGGAAAAGCTCAATAAGAACTGACTGGTAGTGCTGAGCTCTCTGAATAGAAGATCTACTACTGCCCAAAACCGGCGGCGTGGACGTTCGGGTACGTACGTTTGTGCTTATAGGCGTCTGGTAGGTGGCATTCTATGCTCTTTACAGACAAATAAGGGCTGCGCAGTGCGCATGAAGAAAACTAGAAACTCCGAAAGTCTCGAACAAGGAAAGGAAGTGGCATGGAAAGGATTAATGAGGATAGGATTAAACGTATCGCGAGGTGTTTGTTGGCCAACAGCGTGGTACATACATAATTATGACCTTGAGGACGCTGTGCCGCCTCCAAGTTGTTTCAGCCTATTAACAATAAGATAGCAGAATACAGTTACCAATAGGAGGTTTTTGTAGCCTACCTGCATGAGCCCTTAAAAACGCTACACATGTAGCGTCCCCACTTAATTGCCTCCATTCCATTCTTGCTTTTGAAGCAGCATTGCTGTTGCCTAATTACTGGTCTAAGATTCAAACCAGTACCAACTTAAGTACCTACTTAGTATGTAAGTATAGGTTATTTATCTACCATAATATTGTTATGCCTCTTACATTGCTATAGTTGAAACTGTATTTATTATAGCACCTATGAGGATCCCGTCAGTTGCCTAGGTAAGACTGTTGGCTCTATTTCGGGATCGAAAGTTGGATCTACGCTTATGCAAAGTAAAATACTAGTTTTTGAAAGAGACAAAGGAATTTGTCTTGACAGTTTCCTCGATCAGAGTTTAGGGCTATGCCTCGTCGCATCAACCTGTTGGATCAGGCTGAGGATCATGGCCGGTCCTTTCCCGTCTGTTTATAAGACCATATGACGCACATCACTGTGATTAATGCTGTTGTTTGGTCTACATGTACATCCCGAGGTGTTATGAGTCGTGACTATGGGCAACAAAGGCAACCTTACTTTCTTATTTTCTATTCTAAGGCAGCTGATATGAGATTTAACTGGCCGAGGCATACAGCGGTAAATACAGCGGTAGGATGAGAGATTACACGTGGGATGGAGTCTTTGATGAAATGAAACGAACAACTTGATAACAGTCATGAAAGCCTACTCAGGTCTATGAAAATATATAAGTATTATGTGTAAGGTTACTGTATAGTTCTGCTACCTTTGAGGAGTTCGCATATTTTAGATCAAAGCATTTAAGATGTCCGCCTTTACCAAGTGTCTCGTGTTCGTCTTATTGCCCACAATACTTGGTAGACCCATGGGAAATCTCCGTTATTTTTTGGCGTCCAGAAGCCCTACGGATCTAATCAAAAAACGAGACAACAGCTTCGCATAGGCCTCCGTAGGAAACTCGTGGGCAGCTGGTGTATCCTACAGCTCGACACAGCACACAGATTATGACGGCGACAAGTACGGTTGTCATCGCTGGAAGACTCTTATGGCCCTATGATGGAACGAAACACAACTTGTACGACCGGCTCTCTCAGACTTTTAGTTCTGCTGATTGTATGCAAATTTCTTCACATTCGTCTTATTAAAGTCTATTTCACAGAATACCATTTCTCAAGCCGCACATGTACTAACTCCATACAAACTACTCAGGCTCAGGCGCTACCGTTGTCAATATTAAAGCCGAACCGCAAGGCAACAACTCTTCCCAAATGGACATGGTCGGCAGTCCACAAATGATGACCTATCACGCCGGTGGCAACAACTACGGCTTCGACGATGTCGTGTCGCACTGCATTAATCAGCCCGGGACTGGCTACGGCCCCGAATATCCAGACCCTTCAGGTGTGTGCGCGCAGCAGCTCGCAAAAAGCAATAGTTACATTAACAACGGTGGGGAGCACGGACTATACGGCGACGAGCTAAAAACTGTGATAGATGGGCTGGGCCACCCTGCCGTCCAAGATGACACAGACTTCCGTCTCTATATCCAGGGCTACGCGCACTTCTTGAATCTCGGCGCCAACTACTACGATGGCATTTCGTTCGGCCCGCTTATAAGTAAGCTCAAGCTTTCCAACCGGCTGCGTGCGGACGTAAATGACGGCGTCGAGCGTGTGAACTAGATCCTTGCGTGTGTCCTCAGCGACGTGGGAGACTTGTCACGGAACAGAACTGCAGCTCTATCCACGACACTATCAAAAGATGGAACGTTGTCAAGTCGGAGACTTGACCGTCTGCAGCCACTTATATACGTACTGTGACAAGACTCGCCGGTGAGGTTCCTCGATATCTCACCTGCGTTCAACGGCCACCGGTTCTTTGAGAATAACCACAGCTACAAAGACCAGCGGTATAGTACCGACGTCTGGCTTTGGAACCTTGACACTCCCTCTGGCAACCCGCCTGCTGATCCGTCCCGGGTCGATGCGTGGCTGGATGGGGCCTACTTACCGGATGGGGCTCCCCTGCCGGATTATCCCAACACCACAACGTTCGGTGTTGAGATGCAGGGGGGCATAGAGACGGAAGGTACAGTTGGAAGTACGGGGCCGCAACCAAATTGATTCTAAAGGCCCTTTGATCTTAAACAGGGAGAAACGCAGGCGATTGCGGATACTGTTATCGCCCAGGCTCTAGCGGACCGGATCCCCGGTGTTCTCGGCTCGTGAACCCTCACCACGGGGGTCCTATGATTGCAATGATAGTGGTTGTAGTCCCGAGTTATCGGCTTGTTGCGCCGACGGCAGCTGTTGAACACTTGCTTCGCTAAGGTGATGAGGCAAATGTCAGGAGCCCCAGTGCCAAGTGGTAAATTCAGAATATACCTAGGGCCAAATGACAAGTATATAGCCAGTATATAACCCCCTTTAAGGTCCATTGAGTTTGTTAGGTTTGCTCTGTCTGTATAACTGGTTCTTGAAATATATTGCCTTTTTACATTACATATCCCTTTTGGTCTGCCAGCGAACATGGCATTGCTCCCACCTGATGCGCTGCCTAAACGCTCCTCAGGAGTCTGCTATTTGCAATGTCCATGACACGCCACTCTATCCACTTGGCATCATTGATGGCGTATAACAAGACTCATGATCCCAATATGCGTGGGTGTACAGCACGATGGTCTTTACCATACGTCTATGATGTCACGGAACAGAACTGCAGCACCATACCGGTACACTGCCAACATATAGAATGTTGCCAAGCCGGGGCACTTGAGCGTCTACAGCATTGTACATGTACCATGACATACGGCCAATAACCTCGGGTAACATCAAAATTACGTCGCATGTGCACTAGGCCGTGAAATAAAGGAATAGGAGTCCATCTCCAAGTACTCACCCCTTTCTTCGTCTTGTGCGAAGGCGTCCTTCCAACAACCTTAGACTCTCCTATCGGCAAGGCGTATCTGAATGATTGTATGCGTGGAGTCTGAAGATTTGGGCCACAACAGTCGTTGTGATACTGTGGCTTTTTGTTTTTCAGGCTTCTGATAGGTTTCCAATGCGTGCCGCATTTCTCAGCCCTGTGGGATGGCTCCTACGTATAATTAGTGCGGGGTACATTAGTTAGGTAGTAAGATGGCTAACCGAGCTAGGTTATCTTCCCGAATCGCACCAATTACTTAATTAGGTAGGCATTAAGTTGGCATGGAATTCACATCGACCGTGTTGTAAGGTACTAACTAACTATATCGCTCCTGTTCCTGTACAAGCTTGTCGTTTCGGACTTCCTCTTATGTATCTAGATTCGGGCTCTCCCGGTTCTTAGCGCACGTTGACCCTTAATCCGGAATCCGTTCTCTAACTTTCTATTACTGACGGACACATTATACAGGCCACCAGCATGAGTTTACTGCTGACTTCTGATGACGAACCTGCTCTAGCTATTTTTGCTGATTCGCACGTGGTACTTGTTGTAGGTCTTGTTACTTAGTCCTTCTTCTGCACCATGCCTGAGGCCGGGATAGCCCTTATTACCGTGAGTCTGCCGTCGCTATGGGTCGTTCCTATCTGGCTTAATACTAGATATGTGACGTGAAGCATGAGAAGCCTCATAGAGCTATCCTTCCTACGCGATAGCAGTACTGACATTAAGCGAAGCGCTTGTAAGGTACCAGTCATGAGTGACACAGATGGATGCAAAAGAGCCGAGCTCAGCGGGGGCTCGGCCGTTCTACGTCAAGAGTCCCGTAGGCGTTGTTTAGCTTCCCAGAAGACTCTTAAAGAGGAAGCCGACACGTTGCAAGAAGCTCAACTCGCTTCAGACATGTGAGATTGCCATGCAGGTCTGGATCAAAGCAAAGAAATGGCTCATGATTCCGGGTGCCTAGTGAGATATACATAAGTGAGACTATTTGGATTAGCTTTGGTAACTGAATTCTATGAATCCGCAGCATTGCGTTAAAGAAGAGTTGTAATGATATTCCGGAGGTGATAAAGTAATTGATATAGCATCTGCTAAGAAGCGTCATTTATATCCATAGTGCCCAGATGCATTGCGTCACGGTATTTGTCAGGGGACTAATACTATCAAAGCTTGCTTGTATTTAGGTAGCTTTAGTTAGATGCGTGTCAATAGGCATGGTATTACAATCTAACACCACTTTCCGAACCTCCGTCGCGATCAGCTATTTCTGCCACGCCAGGCACTAAGTACGCAGAAGGCTAGCGGCAGTCCTTGTATTGGGAACACAGCAAAATATTTGGCTATATGAAGGTCTAGGTCCTCCCGACTAGTTCAGTAATCAATAATATTGAGCCCTCGCCCCTACGTTTCTACCCAGCAGCGACCTACCAGTGACCCAACCTCGCTCCAGAGACATACACTTCTGACATGCCATTAACCGGTGGGTGTACCGGGCCTCCAAATCTTACACGTAGCCCCACGATCCCTAAAAACCCACGGTAGCTTCTGTCGGCTTTAATAGGTGGGGAAAGCCGTTCGCTCGAGATTGTTTATAATATCCGCAAGCACTTAAAGTTAAACGCCGCACTCTGGAAGCGAATGCGACCATTTGTAATACCAGTTTGATCTTGAATCATTTAAAGATGGTAAGTAGACCAACGCTCTGCGTTCTGGATATATGGGGCTGATCATTGACGAATGCTTAGTCTCACGTCAAATCTCCCGTGGCTCTCGACATCATCATTGTTGGTGCTGGCCTTAGCGGCCTGGCGACAGCCATCTCGAGCGCTTTGTCTGGTCATAACGTGACTGTGTACGAATCCGCAAAGGAGCTACAGGAGGTATGTTCGTCTGATGCCATTCCTCCAGCGTACGAACTTTAGATTCGATCTACATACTAATATGCTTTCACAGATCGGTGCGGGGTTGCAGATAACTCCGAATGCCTCGCGCTTATTGCGCCGATGGGGCTTGCCAGACGACTTGTGGAAGACAGTTGCCGAGCCCGAATATCTCGCAGTCCGTCGCTATTCCGATGGAAAGCTGCTGGCATTAGAGGAAGATTTTGATAAGAGAATTCGAGCGCGGTATGGATCGCCATACATGGATGTGCATCGAGTAGATTTACATTTGGCTCTGGCCGGTCGGGCTACAGAACTGGGTGTCAAGATACGCTTGGGCCAGCGAGTGACCGGCATTGACTTTAACACCCCTTTGATCGAGACGGAAGGGGGCGTCAAGGCAAGAGCTGACTTGATAGTTGCTGCTGATGGGATCTGGTCGACATTCCGGAACCTTACCCTCGACATCAAGGACTTCCCTCGGCCTACCGGCGATCTTGCGTATCGGATCGCCTTAACAGCTGACGAAATTGACGATCCCGAGTTACTGGAAATGGTACGGAAACCATCGTGTAATTTTTGGATTGGTCCCAGGTCTCACGTCGTGGCCTATTCTGTGCGCGGTGGTGCGATGTACAATATTGTCCTGCTCGTCCCTGATGATCTACCTGAGGATGTGAGGCGACAGCCGGGGTCCGTCGAGGAGATGAGAGCACTATTCGAGGAGTGGGACCCTATACTGAATCGATTCTTGAAACTGGTAACATCAGTTCATAAGTGGAAGTTGATGCATCGTAAGTTCAACACATCTCGTCGTGACCTCGGCCTTCCGAGTGCTTACCAACATTCTAGGTCGAGAACTTCCGTCATGGGTCAATGCCCAGTCCAACTGTGTGTTTGTGTAGGTTGATGTACCGTGTCGCGATTTGAACATGATAATATTAACATGATATAAGGGGAGACTCGTGCCACCCGATGCTCCCTTATCTAGCTCAGGGGGCCAATTCTGCGATTGAAGATGGAGCGGTACTGGGTTTACTCCTTGGCTCGATTCAAACCCGCGACCAATTACCAAAGGCACTTGGGATGTACCAAGATTTACGCAAGGCTCGCGGAGACGCGATTGTGAAAGAGACTTTCAAACAAGTATGTTCCACCAATCCAAGAGTATTGGGGAGTATTGGGGATTTTATTGGTATTCTGACGTTGTGCCTATTTAGAGAGATGCATTTCACATGCAGAATGGTCCCGAACAGGAGGCTCGAGATGCACTCTTTCTCTCTCTGCTCGGGAAGGAGTTGAAAGAACCGTTTCCTAGTAGGTGGACTTGTCCCCATGTTCAACCTTGGTTATGGGGATATGATGCGTACCAGGAAGTAGAAGAAGCCGTTTCGAAAGATCCATTCTAGTAAAGAATAGTTGGCTTATTGTAACAAGCTCTCGCGGAAATAGAAGATGGAGATATGAAATACAATAGTTACCGGCCTAGTGTTCTATCTTTAGTTGTTTAAAGCAAGACTAGACTAAAATGAGGAATGAGCAGGCGACCCACCTACCGTTTTAGGTAACCCGAAATGACACGGGACCGAAGAGAGGCGGGGAAACCTGGCAGCTTTAACTTTTGCCCCAAATCACTTACCCCTCATCACTAGGAATACCCCGCCATCCCCATTCATAGTTTGTACCACTATAACACTTAGCTCCGGGTTGTGGATTGTTAACAAATATCTGAAGTATCGAAGAAAATATTCTTTGATAGCTAGAATTATAATTATTGTAAAATTTCCTTATTGTGGCGGAGAACTGGAATCTTGGATCTTGGAGCTTGGACCCGAATACATGGAGCGGACCTCCCGGAGAGCAAACTCTATTTAGGATAATCGCTGTGATCATGGTAGCTGACTAGAACTTAGTTGAACCAATATCAGATCACCTGAACGTACCGTGGAAGATCGCTGCTCTCTGCGAACACTGACTCTATACTTCTGTCGAGCCCTGACATATGATTTATCCATTAAACTTAGCATCTAAGATGGGAGAATCCATTAGGCGATCTGATTTCACTTTCCTCCTCGTTTAATCGTATGTTATATGCGCATAATCAAACATGCCCCTCTACAAGCCTTCGAATGTCACGGCCCCTGTCTTGTCACAGTTCTCGCTGAAAGGTAAGATTGCAGTTGTGACAGGCGGCGCCCGATGCATCGGTGTTGAGATAGTTCGGGGACTTGCCGAGGCTGGGGCGGATATCATCATTGATGGTGGCTATACATTGACGTGAGATTCACAAATCGGCTTACGTGCAACTATGGTTGCAGTAATCATTCATTTAGCTTTGACTTATCGATACGAACCGCCCCCCCTCCCCCATATTCCCTTGTTTTATTTATTCTGGAGAGACATTCTAACAGCCATAGCAACAGGGGTTGTCTTCTCTCGGGTCATATAGTTTGCCTCTGCGAGATCCGGAGAATGAGGCACATAGATTCTTGGCTAAGCCTCATGTAGCTACCTTAGTTATCGCCGCTGTTTCTAGTCTCTTTTACTAAGTTAGGATAGCAATAGGAGAGAACATCATAAACGTTAATCAGCGACGAGCAAAAGGCATTGAAAGATTATGGTCCGTCAAGTGTGATCTATTCAGTCAACGTTGCCACTCGCGAACATGTAAAACCTTAGGTTAAGATGTCTCGTAAAACCGGAACTCGAGAAATGAGAACGAGTGTGGGAATTATAAGGAATAACGATCAGCCAGACACTAAGGACGATTCTCGGAAGAAATATAACTCCAAACAAAAAGTTCACGGCTTTTCAACTGCTCCAGGAAAAGAAAGATACCCTTCAATTCAACTACGGGGTGTCATTTCCGTTCACATAATAGTAGTCCATAATTCAAGCTAACACTACTGATGCTAAAACAATAGTAAGTAGAATTCCTAGTTGGTTTTCTATGCTTAAATGATGTTAGTTATCATAACAACTTGTGTGTTCATTGTTGTACAACAAAACACCCGCCTTGACGTTTCTCAAGACTATAGCCATGTTTGAAGACTGTGGTAGTAACTGTAAACACCCCGGCGCTCTATTCGGTATAAATAACTTTCTGTTGCCTTCGTTGAAAGGGCTCTTTATAGTGGCAGTCCGAACAAAAGACTTTCAATTAACTTCCTTTACAATGGCTCCTCAAACCCCGTACCAGATCCTTGGCGTCAGCAAAAATGACGACATGGCAACAATAAAGCGTGCATGGCATGCTCTCTGTCTATCCTCTCACCCTGATAAAGTAGGTCAGACTGCTGAATCCCACGAGAATTTCATTCGGATTCAAGACGCATACGAGAGCATCTGCAAAAAACAGAACGGGCATAGAATTTTGAAGGACGAAACTCACAAAGACCGTCCAGCAGGCGAGAGGCCATGGTATGAGACCGGTTCCGAGAACAATTACCAAGCCAAAGGAAAAGGTGATCCGAAGTATACGAGCCACAGCGAAGCCACTGAAGATATCAACGAGCTTGATTGGGACCTACAGCTTCTTTTAAGCCGCGTGGGGACCTTCTTTATTCGCTACGGAATGGTCTGCCCGCGTTCGGAAAAGTCGACGTGGGAGGAGCTCGAGAGATGCTCACAAAGTCTCAGCGCAGCTGCCAAGGAGGCAACCACTCTTGCGTCTCGAATATTCGACATGCCCAGGCAATCCTGGAAACAAGATAATGATGAAACACGTGCCATACTTGCTACTTTAAGCCGGCTAAGAGTCAAGTGTGACAGAATGATAGATGTTCAGCGACAATTGGAGTCTACTGCACGAGTAGTCGAGAAGCAACCTATAGGGAGTAGGCAGGGCCCGAAACGCCTCTTAAGAACACAAGCGACTAGGTGGCCCTAAATATCCATAGAGCTTGATTGATTTTGCTAACGAATAGTCGTGGGCGATCTTCTTTTTTCTTTACCAAGACACTGTCAGTGTAGTTAAGCCGAGATCTCAAAAGCCCAGCAAACGTGCAACGGCAAGAAACTACTGGTATGGTAGCCTTACCCAGATGATATTCGATGATTCATTATCATAGATTTCCTAGCAAACATATAAAAATAAAAAAATAGTCAATGTAACATCTTCAACAGTTTGTTATCATCAGTAAAACGACATTAGTGGAAGGCATGTCTATAATGAACATAGATTATGTGAATTCCTCTAAGCTAACGCTGTTGATATTGAACGTAAGTTCCAAATTACTCGTTACCGATTCATTATTGTAGAAAGTCGCCGTGAACTTAAGTTGTATCGATTTCTGAGTTAAACGCAGACTGGTGGAGTCTGACCTGTATGCAGGCGCATAAAGCGTGATTTTCACGGGCTCCAATTGAATATACCTTCCAAGTTCCATCTTCCACAAGTGTTGCCCAGAGGTTGAATACCTCGATTAGCTTTGGTACTCTAGCTGGACACAAAAACACCGAGGCCCGAGATCGCAAGCACTGAAAGCCCCCGAAGCTGTAAAGAAACGCGCCACATCGGCGTTGTCGGCGTCGGGCATGAATTAGAGCCCGTTTTGCAGGTTGACCGCACGCTTACCAGATTCCTAGTCCTGGTTGAATGAGCTTATTTCGTATCTGTGTCTGTATCTTCGCCAGCATCATGAGATACAGGATCGGCACCAGGTAGGATCAGTATGGGCCAGTGCCCTTCGCCGCAATCTCCGAGACGATGCCTCCGGCACCTCGAGTTTGATGCCTTGGCCCCGTAGACATCGGACAGCAGAGGCGAGGAAGACGCTCAGATCGCCAGCAATTAAAGGCTCAGAGGTGCTAACCGAAGGCGAGAACGGAGTACATCTGCCTCTGAATGCATGCAGAGTTCGATCCTTGAGAGAAGGCGGTCCCATGCAAGGATGGACTGCCCTATGCCGACCGCAGCACAACTTCTAGTAGTAGCCACTGGCCGTTGGGCGGAAAGTGAACAGTGCAGCCTTCATGCCAAACCACCCGGTACGACTGAATATCAAGGTATACCCCGCCGTCCATCGGCGAGTCACCGTTATGCTGACCATAGAGCATAACAAAATGCGGCCCGTGGCTGGCGCGCTCGCTCCTGAATATGGTCTGGTCTTTCTGAGACATGAGCCGGGTCAACAATGTGGCGCACTCGTTTCCGACGAGTGGGGTGGTGTCGAGTATTTTTTGCGAACCGGTACAGCGGCAACGAGTCGGGGGGAAGGAGGCCGACGAATTCAGTACCTACTTCTAAGAAGCGCGTCGCGAAAGTTAGCTCTGTATACACAGTCGGATTATGCTCGATAGCCTTAGCTAGTAATTGATTGTGCAGGTCCGCGCAACGGTTGGGCGAGAAAGTTGAGATCGACGAGTCAATTATTCTGACGCAAGAAAATATTAGTAGAGGTTATGTTAGGTCATCAAGTTGTAGAATTGACTGAGACTTAGTAGTTGGCGCAAGTTGTGATGACAGGCATAAGTTAGAGATGGTGCAGGCATTAAGAGGTATGCAGCGTACGTCAATATGATATGAAATGTAGTAGAGGGTAAAATATGCTAGTTTGCATAACGGCCGTGTGACTGAAACTGAATGTAATCAACGTCTTGTAGTAGTTGCTTATTACGCTTCGAACTTTTGCAGTGCCAAATTCGGCCTCATGGTAGCCAGCAGAGATTTTCTGCGTAGCTTTGTCCTCTACAAGTCACAAATGGTTTCAGGCCCTTGACGACAACGCCGAACTCGTACGGGCAAGCCCAGTCTCAAAAATGGTGCGATCATGCTACAAAGAGTGAAGACTAAGAAGTGTGAGCCCTTCGGGCTGGCATGCCTGGTTTTAAGGCCACCCCTTACAACCCGTGCCCTCGTCACGCCAACGGGATTCCCAACGCCGGGTTTGTTATCAAGACAATGGTAGCAGCCCATTCACAAATGGGGTAATGAATCTAAAGTATTCGCTTTGAGACCGATTATGCGATCGCTACTGGGGTTGTAAAAGGATAGAACCCCAGGTAGAGTGCTAATGCATATACGGCTCTACATGTCGCTTACTAGGTTTGGTTCCTGTTGTGAAATTTGTCTGGGGCGCATTACATAACCAGAGTTCACATTTTAAAGTCCACAGGCGTATCACCAACCGGGATAACTATGCTGAGGTCACTTAGATACTCAAAGCTATACGTGATTGCTCAGCAGCGGGCATGGGGGTATTAACTGTTGACGGTTCTCTTAATCGTGTAGCCAGATTTGGCCCCAGTAAAGTCATCACTAAAACCTGGTGACGACCGCTACAATGGCCCGATACTTCGAATATGTTGCGATATGTAACGATATGGGGTGCAGATCCGACAGTCCGATTAATCGTACTTCATACAAGTAATTCCGTCATCTCATATTTACCTAACATCAGGATTTTCTGAACGATAGCTTTATCATTTGGGATATCTTAGGTTATCTGGATAGTTGAGAACCGCCTATGGGCATGCTTGTGTATAGCGAGGTATCTTCTGTCGGGGACCTTACCTATACGCTTAAAGGGTAGTACATATAACTGTAACAGTATCGCTTAACTGCTTTCGCATTAATCTTTATCTTGTCAGCTTGATCTTTGTCCTTATACATGTAGCTTCCAAAATCAGAGGTTCTGCCGCTCCCAGAAAATGTATCATGCGTCAGGAGGAGTAATGAACGTGCTGTGCATCAATTACTTACTTTTAGTGGCTAAGTAGCATATTACCCTACCTTTCAGAGAAAAAAGAGATTATGTAGTACCAAAATCGTGCACTATAACCTTCATTAGTTGATTTTATCCGAAATTAAGGCCGCGATTTTGATGTTTCTAATACGAAATCCATGGGATAGCGTGATCGTCCATTGTAAGTCACTCCTATCAATTCGTGCTAAATTGCAGCTGAAAATATCTAACTCAACGCATTCAGGCAATCCTTCCTGAAAGTTTCATGTAAATAAGTCCTTTTAAGTCCATGACGTGTCTGCACCAACAACTTTGATATGATACCAGGCGTACCGACAGAACTCCCTCTACTGTTTCAACCATCCCGTCCATCACAGAGTAACCATATTACTCTTGGAAAAGTCTAGCTAGTTTCCACATTAAGCGACTTTGATGCGATTTTACCATCCTTTGAATTGATGCTGATGGCCAGAGAAGCACCGGATACTTGCATCTCGATCTTCCAGGACCAGACCCGGAAAAGTCTTCCATTTCCTGTTCTGATAGGGAGGTGTTGGACTGGCTTGGGTGTTTCAAACTTGATAGTCGAATGAGTATGTACTGTACTATCAAGGCGAGAAGAAGGATGCTTGTCCATGCTGGTGTAGATATTAAAGGACCGGTCTTTTATTCCTCTGTCGTAATTCTTGAAGTGATTTTCGTAGGGATATTGTTCTGGTTCCGCTGCTGAGATATCTTGCCCCTGAAACTCAAGCTTCAGCTTTAACTCGGCTACCATGAGAAGTTTGACAAACCTTTTTAATTGCCCACTCCATCTGATCGTCTGCTTGCCACGTTCCAGTTATATCGTCCCATATCTTGTCACGCACATCATGAATATTTGGATCGAACGGAAGGCTAAACGTCCAGCCGTAGCTCAAACGAGCAATTCGCGTACGTACTTTTACGACCTTTTCAGTCAATCCGTGTCCCATGCTGCCATAAAGAGTCGCACCACGACAGATTGCAGACCAGCTAATAATGAGCATGTTAGTAACCACTAACGTTTTTGTCATAAAACACACTTACGGCTTTTCTCCTCGAGCCTGGAGGATATCGGTGTTATCCCTGAATTTCGTTCTCAGAGACCTGAACAAAAAGGGGCACCGCCCAAACCCTCCCACGAGAATCACAAACTGGAAATTAGTATCTATGAAAGAAAGTGGTTAATAAAGACTGGGACTTATTGGCTTACCTTGGGGCGCTTTTGAGTGCGGGATTTGATACCATCGAGCTGTTTCTGTAGCATGCTGTAAATCTGCGATAGCACCTTCTCAAAAACCTGGCTGATCTCGGCTCTGTGTGATCCAACATCAATATTTCAAATCGAAACCAAAAAAAAAGGTTATAATGATAAAAACTCACGCCTCTACACTGATCTGCCCACGCTTGTTTCTCTTCGGAAGATCAATGTAGTATTTTTCTTGGCTGCCATCGAAATCTTTCTTGATACCATGTTCCCACTGTCCAACTGTTAAAAGGGTGAAATGTCGTGGCAGTATTAACAACAATCGCATGGCTGACTCACCTCGTTATTCATCATTTTCCTAATTGCTGAGATTCCCATGTTTTTCCAAGCCTTGTGGCCAACTCTCTGTTCCATAAGACTTCTAAAGGCGTTGTCCACAAAGGTCGCTCCACATAAAGCACCTGGTGAGAGTTTCTTGTTAGTCTTGCTGAAATAAGTCCCATCATGTATTAACACATACCATCACCCTCGACGCATTCGGACACAATCATAGGCTCTAGCTTTTCCACCTTGTAACTGATGATGTCGCTATAAATCAATCGTGTTTTAGTAGAACCGACTATTTCCAGTTGATTCGCATTATCGACTTACACTGTTCCGCCACCAGCATCCATGACTACAAACGAGTCACCAATAGCCAAATCGTCGCGGTTGTCGAGCTCGGGAAGAGTCGCGAGAGTTGCAGCTTCGGGTTCCGAAACGAAATCCAGACTCGTTTTACCGGCAACCCGATCTTCCAGGATGCCAGCGCGCTCTGCGGCTTGACGCATTCGATCTCGCGCGTCATCTTTCCAGATAGCGGGCACCGACAGGACGACGTGGTAACGCGTTCCGCCGACGAGACTTGCTCCTTTCTCGTCCTTGATTTCTGAGATGATATGCTCCCAGAGAACCTTCAGGTAGTCACCGACTAGCTCAACAGCTGTCTTTCCCGCCTTTTCCATCATATCGCGAGCGGTCTGGATATGAGAAGAGTACTGTAAGTTCACGGGTAGGTCCTTTTTCTCCACCAGCAAAAGCTTAAACCATTGGATAGGCTGCACATCAGTCGGGATATTGTATCCCCATTTGATTTGTCCTGTATCCTCGTCATAATAGATTTTGGATGGTACTTTGTTGCGGTCGTTATTTCTGGAAAGAGCGGAAAGCCAATGGGTCACCACTTCCGGCTCTCTGGGAGGCGCTTTTTTCTTGAAGTAGAGCCATCCAACGCCGGTATAGCTGCTAAGTCGTTAGCCATACAAGCGCGAGTCGAATCTTGCTGTCAGATAATAACAAGCGAACGGTATTAGGACATCGGGATAGATTGACTGCAAGCTTTTATATGACTCACGTAGTACCAAAGTCGATTCCGATCACTAATGTGTTCTTGCTGCGTAAAGAAGCCATCGTAGTATTGATATGTGCAGTAATATGGCAGAGTTGATTAGTGGTTGAAGCTTTTCGGTGCGACGCCAGTGGTCCTAGAAGTGATGGAGACCCACGATTAGCTAGGCATGAGGATGAAGACGAAGGTGAAGAAGGTTTCCAACGTTCAAGGTAAATGAAGTAGGTTTAAGGTGTGTATGTGGTATGTTGGAATTCAAATTTACTGAGAGGATCGGTGGAGCTATAGTTTCTGTTTTCATCAGCGTAAAAGCTAGAGGTTCATCTCGTAAATTAAAAGATTGAAGTGTGTTCAAAGTTCTTGCTGATGCATGAGCAAGGTTCCAAGTATAGGCAGTTGCAGGAGAAATTTTCATCGCAGCAGGATGCAGATATCAGCATGCAGGCCGTACTGTGGGCAGGCAACATAGATATTCCCAGTTCGTACTGAAATGAATAAGAATCTGAGTTAATATATAACGTACCTTATCTTATCCGGGCACCTACCTACTTGTTCTCTGCATACGTTCATACCTCCCCAAACAGCAGGTGCCTGCCTCGGTAGGTCTTGAAGGTCAACAATAGTGCAGAGTGGGGTGGGAAAATGATCCTGTCCAAATATACCATCATAATCAATTTGGTATAAATGTTGCCGTTATGTAGCAGGTACCTAGGTATACTACCTAAGAGTCAATCCCAAGTAGGTAGTTATCTAGGTTCATTTACTCTGCCTTCTTGTGGTAGATTCATAGATAAATCAACAATCAGCTTCACCAGACCAAGCAGCGCTGTATCTTGCTACCACAAATTATGCGCATGCTTCCACCCACTCAGTTAATTCTAACATGCGGCCCATCAGAGATAACTTCCAGTTCTCTCTTTCTTGAAAATCCTAGCAACTCACCAATCCAAGGCACAGCAGACGTGTAGGGATAATCATCGCAATATACATCACCTACCTCATAAATTCCCATCGTCTACCTAGCTAGGCGTTCTCTGTCCCCTACTTAACTCTTCATACCTAGCACTTTCTTTTCCCCTATGCGGGCCTCTACACGAAATAAAAGCACTCTGAACTCACTGAGGCAATCAACAGCAAGCTGAGCTTCAAGCATCCACACCATGGCTTCCTCCTGGACACCCGAGGATGATAATTGGCCATATACCCGTCGTCGTACCAGGCTCAATCCTTTCCCCACTAATTACAATGCCACTGTTTCACGCCCAGATTTGCAAGCATTGCCACAGCAAGCCAACGACGAGGCGGCGCACTGGAAGCAAAACGCCAACCGCATGAGACATGAGAGAGATCAGGCAAAAGGCGATATCCGAGCCCTCAGGAGAGACTTAAAAGCAATCGAGTCGAGATGCTATGAGTTATCGCGTCGATTCCGCCCGTTCCATGACTTCAATCCTCAGACACACAAAGTCGTTTCCCTCAACTTTGCAGCACGTGCCCGAGAAGCCCAGAATACGATAAAGTCATTAGAGAAAGAGATAAATGAGAAGGCAAATGAGCACGATTCAGTCGTGTCCCTTTGGCAAGATGCCATTCAAGAGCTAGATGAAGCAAATTCATCCAAAAAGTCTCTTACTATTGACGATGATGCAATGGCCTCAAAGTGGAAGCAACTTCAATTCATCATCAAGAACCTCAGCACATCATACTTTTACGGCCTAGCAACTTCCAGTATCAACTCTGTCACTTCTGAAGATCTGGAACGATACCGTCAATTAATGCCGTTTTCCAGGGAAAGCCTCGCCGGGAATGAGTATTACAGTTATTTGTGCCAAATTAAAATTTGGGACTTCATCACTTCCAGAATCTTGTCGGTGCCAACCATCGTATGGGGACAGGACGTTTTCGATTCAACTGAGAGGCTCTTCGCGATTATCACGGGTTAGTGAGGATATGACACTCGTTCAGAGAATATCAGACACTAATAATTCGTAGTGCCGGGTAAAAGCAGGGTTTCCGCCAGCGATTTCCACACCTTCCGAGCTCAAACCGGGGAGATTATAAAGACTGCTACAAATGTCGACCTAGCCATTTGCGACAACCTGAAAGCTGAATTGAGGGCACAACTGCGACCTTTCACATCACCTGAGAACGACCAAGAAGTCTCTCGTCAACTAGATAAAATCATCGATAACGCTGTTGATCTTGCTATCATCTTCAGCCTATCACGATGTGACTACTATATTGAATCTGTAGATCGAGGTTCTGAGCCTCCGTTCAACGCCGACACTATGGATAACGTTAATGGAGATGGAGGCGGAGGCGGAGACGGAGGCGGAGACGGTATGCAGGTTCATTCCATCATTTCCCCGGCGTTTTTCAAGTATGGAAACTCAAAGGGTGAAAATTATGGAGAGAGCATCATATTGGTAAAGGCAGCAGTCTTATGTTAAAAAATGGCTTAACCCTGCTGCTCAAAGGGCTCAGCAGTCGGACCAAGCTTGCAGCGATCCGACTTGGTGATCCTCTGGAGTACTTGAAGGAGAATGCGATGCTTTTGCGGACTTCGGTATCGGACGGCGCGAGTGGTTTGTAGTACCGCACGAGTTCGCCGGGAGATACTAACGATTCAATTGATGCTGCTATTCTCAGTAGTTCCATTGCTTCCTGTTAGATTTACATTACTTACTCAACTCATGCACCATGCGAATTGACTTCTCTTGATCATATCTAAGTAACTTCTTGAGCGCTCCATGTGAAGAACATGAGGTTTGAGTGTGAATTTAGAGACTCAGCTATTCCATGAGTGAATGTTGCGACGGTTGGGGAATGTCTTCACGCAGCGATCGCAAATCTAGTATTCTCGTTTCGAGTCCGCCTCGGCAAACTAGAGCCAGCTGTAATTAACTCACATAGTTCGTTAAGGACTAGGAAGCTCTGCAAGCCAAGTGTCGCTCTGACTTCCAGGCCAGATAAGAAGTTGGTGCCTGGACATCGGGGCCTGGGCATTACGAACTTAGAGTAATCAGATTTTGCTTGGTAGTGTTGGCCTACTCATATGGAAGGTAGCAGGCCTCTCAAACTTAGGGTCTTCATCGGTTCATACGTTTTAGGCGTGGCATCCAACAGCGGCATATTATAGAACACGCGATTGAGTTTGGCATGGACGAGTGTCATTATGCCATCAATTCTAGTACGGATTGAAATAGGACATCTGGTTTATAGAGAACGTCAAGAATTTGGCGACAGAATCCACGCCGAATCTTGCTTTTTATTCATCCCGCCGACACGAGAGTGCAGGTTTGATTCTTAAATGTGACCGAGACACTTCGCCAACCCATACCAAAACTGATGGACATGGCTCCCAATTGTAGCAGTTACCTACACGTATCGGTTTGGTCGAACTTCTAGATGGCCGTTCGCACCGGGGGGTCGCATAGATCCCCGATTCCCGATCCCAGAAGCTTGCCGCTAGTTCATTGGAGCGCCGACACGAACAAAGTGCACCCAAGTTTTTCTCGGTGTACAACACGATATCGACGAGGTACACGGCAAAGTTGGTGGTGCAAGATTGCAGATTATCTGCAGAAACGTTATCTAGTCACAACAGGCGACTGGTCAAGATTCAGTATTGAGACGAGTGACTGAACGGCTTGTCGGGTCCTACCGGCGCTTGGCAGTTTGCGTTGTTCATCGCTGTCACCCATCTACCGATAATTACCAGCATGAAGATGCTGGATCGTTGTTAACCAGATAGGCCTACTACCAGATTATCTCGATTATCAATTGTGTTTGTACTGGTAGCATCAGCATCGCATCGGACAACGTTATCCAGAACCCTAGTAAAGTGAGATCGTGCAACGGCACATCCCGTAGTGAGAAAACTAAGCCGGCAAAGTCGTCATAATTTCAAAACGCGGTCAGCTGCCAACAACACCGTAGAATTTTCTAACACCGGTAACCCCCGTAGTTGACATTATCAATTCCTATACGCATTAGCAAGAAGCAGAATAGAACTGGGGATGGCATGGGTCGGGATCAAAAAGGTCTGAATAGACGTTCTTCTGGGCTACAACGCTTATCCATCTCAGGTTAGTACTTCGCGCCCCGCAAATGGTCTTGTTTACCGTAGATCTACAACTAACCTCGGTAGCTACCCATTACCAGGTTTCTTCCCCGCGAAAAGAAGGCCTTTCGTCAGTGTACTGACGTAGGCCACGTGACGGGTCGGTAGGTTAACTGGAAATGGTGAAGATGAACGGATTGTAGGCTGATAAACGACGGCCTTGTCGGAGCTCAAATTATGATTAGTACGCAAATGAACCTGGTTCTCGGGTGACGAGTGTGATCTTCTGGGTTGCCATTTCTGGTATCACGATTAAGACCAGGGGTCTTTCTTTCGCGGGGAATTCCAGGCCGGAGTGGCGCATGTCCTGCACTTAGCGAGCCGAGCTGACAGGGGCATTGGACCAACGTGGAGAGATCATCTTGCTGTCGGTGTTGTAGGTGAGTACATTCTCAGCAAAGCTGTTCGCCAAGACATTTTCCCTAGACTAAGCTTTAGCTAAGCCTCATAAGGCGATCACCGTTAAGCTTAAATGAGGTTCTAGAATCACAAACCGATCTGACGTTAGGCAGGATTTCGCAGTCCTAAAGCATCACTTTCTGAATTACGTCGACGAACATCGTATAGACCTATATGTAGCTAGAAGGGTAACAAACTAAGTAGGCATGGTTTGGCGCGCCAATGGGAGATAACAGTCTGGTATGCTATTCCCCATCCGTTTCCCTTCCATGGCTCAGTTCTGACCTAGACACCTCCAGCGTCATGCGTCGTACAGGAATACTACTACGAAAGTAGTATTGCCGTTTGTAATGCACCACTACTCGAGTTTAGTGGACACTGACCTTCCATTTTCGTCCGGATGGCCCGTAAATTGTCCGTCCAACCATTCAATCCGAAACTTAAAATCTAGGGTTCCAGCCTGCATCCTACAGCAACGACCAGCTACGCATTAGCGCCCGCACTGGAAGCGCGCCTTTCACAAAGGTGGACGACGATTCCGTGACCCACAAAGCCGTGGCGACCCCAGGATTAGAAGACGTAATATGGGGTTGACCGCCGTGAGGGTCTACCGCACGGCCACGGTCTAGCTACGTCTGGCAAGAATTTTCGATTCAAGTCCCGAAACACTTGCTCGAATTGTCACCTCGGACGACATTCTCGTTGCATGGATAGCGCCCCGTGACGGAAATGAAGCTGCTTCTCGTCGACAGGGCTTAGCTAGCTGAGGTGGCCATTTACGCGTCTTGTGATAAGTCTAAACGCCCGAGTTAACTTTGGACCTGACTATAAATAATGGCAACACGATGCCGGACATAGAGTGCTCGAAGACGTACCACGGCCCAACGTTCCCCGACGAGAAGTGATTAGCCATGTTCTCACGACCAAGCTTAGGACAGGCCTGCGTGGTCGCTCTTGGCCTTGTTGGCACAGTCGCCGCTGGGCCCTGCGACATCTACTCCTCAGGTGGCACGCCCTGTGTCGCCGCGCACAGCACCACTCGTGCTCTGTATAGCGCCTTCACCGGCTCACTGTACCAAGTAAAGCGCGGCTCTGACGGTGCCACGACTAACATCGCACCGTTGTCTGCCGGTGGTGTCGCTAACGCCGCCGCCCAAGATACCTTCTGCGCCAGCACGACCTGTCTCATCACCATCATCTACGATCAGTCCGGCCGTGGTAACCACCTCACCCAGGCTCCACCCGGTGGTTTCAGCGGCCCGGAAGCCAATGGCTACGACAACCTGGCTAGCGCAATCGGCGCACCGGTTACGCTGAATGGTCAGAAAGCGTACGGCGTCTTCGTATCGCCGGGCACCGGCTACCGCAACAACGCCGCTAGCGGCACGGCTAAAGGGGACGCGGCGGAGGGTATGTACGCGGTCCTCGACGGGACACACTACAACGGCGGTTGCTGCTTCGACTACGGCAACGCCGAGGTCAGCAGCCGTGACACCGGCAACGGCCACATGGAGGCCATCTACTACGGCGATAACACCGTCTGGGGTAGCGGCTCTGGCAGCGGGCCTTGGGTCATGGCCGATCTTGAGAACGGCCTCTTCTCCGGCAGCAGCACCAAACAAAACACCGCCGACCCGTCGATCACCTACCGGTTCGTCACTGCGGTCATCAAGGGACAGCCAAACCAATGGTCGATCCGCGGCGGTAATTCCGCATCGACCTCGCTGTCGACGTATTACAGCGGTGCCCGCCCGAACGCATCGGGCTACAACCCGATGAGCAAGGAGGGCGCCATCATCCTCGGAATCGGCGGCGATAACAGCGTCGGCGCACAGGGCACGTTCTACGAGGGCGTAATGACCTCAGGCTATCCCTCCGACGCCACCGAGAACTCAGTACAGGCCAATATCGCAGCCGCCAAATACGCTGCCACATCGCTGACCAGCGGCCCAGCGCTTAACGTGGGGTCGTCGGTCTCGCTACGTGCAACTACGCCCGGATTCGACACGCGTTACCTCGCGCACACCGGCAGCACAGTTAACACACAGGTGGTCTCGTCGTCCAGCGCTACGGCGCTAAAACAGCAAGCCAGCTGGACGGTGCGGGCCGGCCTCGGCAACAGCGCGTGCTACTCGTTCGAGTCCAAGGACACTCCCGGCAGCTACATGCGGCACTACAACTTCGTGCTCCAGGTCAGCGCCAGCGACGGGAGCAAGCAGTTCAACGAGGACGCGACCTTCTGCACGCAGGCCGGCCTGAACGGCCAGGGCAGCTCGATCCGCGCCTGGGGCTACCCCACCCGCTATTTCCGCCACTTCAACAACCTCGGCTACGCCGCGAGCAACGGTGGCGTGCACGACTTCGACAGTGCCTCCTCGTTCAACAATGACGCGAGCTTTGTGGCCAATACTGGCTTTGCGTAAGAGCTGGGGCAGTTCCTGCTAAAGGGTTGGGCGCACCTGGCGTTCTCGCCGATCGCGTCTGTAAAAGTTAGTTCTTTCTTGCCTTAGGTATATAGGTAGTTTGCTGTAATCTACACGCTTGAATATGAAATAATGTGAACAAGTACGCATTGTGCAATTCTACGCGTGTAATTGTTATGAGATCGGTGAATTCCCTTGAAGAGACAGCAAGACCACATTTTCATGCCGACTGCTCGCCTTGTACGGACTCTGGTAAGCAATTAATCAATTCAGGATACTCTGCAGTATTGACTGATATGACTAAGTGGCAGGTTCCTAGTTTCAACTCTATGTAGACTGTCGAATGAATATCTTGGTAGCTCCTGCAGACCGACAATGTAAGCATAGCAATATGCGCTGCGAAAGTGTATGACCGGGCAGCATATAAACAAAATCGGAATGAAAGGGCTCCCTTCCATGAGAGCATCGCAACTTCAAATTGAAGGTAGGTAAGACTACCTCGAGAATGCTCCCGCCATCCTGAAGTAGCGATTCAACGTGTTCGTCGCCGTCACAGTTGCGGTTGTGTACGAGTTCCCCCGCGTTACTACCTACAGTAATTTGAAGGAGGTCCTACTTTCCAGTCGTTATACTTTAACGACGTACGAGTTGTGTATATAATGGCAACAGTTTTCCGACTATCACTCAAAGCCAACACATCTTACTTCATTATACCTTTATCTCTTCATGTCTTTCTTCGTATTTAGCCGCCCTTACCAAAATTAGACATCATATATCCCACAACGGCCGCAACCCGATTCATGAGATAACCATATCTGTGACCGTCACATTCATCAACCCTGGCCACGTTTTCGACGAATCGCCACTAGCCAAACACAGACAGAAGGGTCTGCCTGACCTGACCTACTGCTCCGTACCAAGGCGATCTCATTGTCTCCTATGTCTGCACAGTGCCACTGTAATTATGGCCGCTATTGACAGTTTCTAGGTATATCCCACTACCGGAAATCACACCGGCTTATTACGATACGCTTATCGAACCACCATCCAACAACACTACCCACCCACGACGATGTCAACGGCAACCTCAGCTTTCAAATGCCGGACGGATGCGCGCGAACGCTACCTCGAATCGACCTGGGACATCGTGCAGGGAATATATTCGCCGTCGAGCATCAATGGCAGATTCGACGAGCGTATCGTCCCATTCTTACTACATCTCGATAGTTTAATAAATATAGCTTAATTATTGTCCTTGTCAATTACGATAAGACGCATATTACACGATATAAAATCGACCTTACTGGAAACAGTATCGCCAATACGCCATACGACAACGGAGATTTACTAGGTCATCAGTCCCTTGGGAAAGATCTCGATGGTAAAGAGCTCCAATATCTCTGTAAAGAACGGCCAGCATCAAAATTTCACAAGCCGCGAGGTCAGAATCACTACAACCGGTGGGCTCTACACCAGAAAGTTTACCGGTTTGTGTCCTGGTAAACTTAAGGCAAACAGCTACGAGTTGAGTTGCGTGATCGACGACTATCGTGTCGACTCCGAACTCTGTATCAGGAATGGCGATGATCGCCTCTTGAATAAGGAGCTTGTACTCTACAACGCAATTATTCCAGATATCCCTTTACACATTTACTGTATCCCTATTATACTAGTTTACGAGAACCGGCAACTCGAGAGTAGATGAGATATGAAGGAAGTCGGCGGTTGTACGCTTGAAATGGGCACCCATCCAGGTTAGAGAGACCAGACTAAATAGAATGTTGCATATACATATATCCCATAAGCAACCTACATAAGAAAGGAATAACTTGTGAATAATTTTCAGGGTACGTTCGAATACAAGCTCGTTTGGATGCCTCACACCTTCTTCCTACATTACCTACGCTCATACAGCTAAAACAGCTCCAGGTACGTACAAGCAGCTATGATCTTTTGCTTCTACACATATCTACCTGTCTACAGTCATGGGTTAACTCGTCTAATATTCTCTACCTATCCTGCTGTTTGTTTTATTCTTGCTAACCACAACTTTCTACATCTAGGGCATCACTCCTTTTGTCTAGCGACGCTCCCGACTGCCTGTATCATAGGTCGCCAGCTCTTTCGACAGCAATACACTTACTACGTTCACGTACCTTTTATATCAGCACTACTATATTTTTAAATTCGCGACCGTAGTTAAGGTGGATTGAGAGAAACAAGAGAGATAGTGTAGAAAGGTGTTGTCAAGATCTCAGGTATAGGGCACGTATGAACTCTATTGTTGCGCGAAGGGGTCTGAACACCTTTGTGGGCTGTATACATGCGTGCCCTTTGTTCTAGGTGATTGTAATAGGTGATTGTAATAGGTGATTGTAATAGTTGTGCCTACGAAGTCTTGAGAGGGGAGGGGTTTTATCCTTACTAAATCAACTTACTGTTGGAAAACCTCGATGCATGTAATAGCGAGACCCAAGGCAATTGATAACAACAGCGTATTCATCTATTGTGTGGCATGCTGTGTTGATTTCTACCGGGACCTACTCAAATGACTGTTTGGTGAAGCAGAATGATTCATTCATATCTGCACTTGCACGTCTCGTGCTACAATCGCATCCAGCGCCCAATAGACGTCCCTCTCCATCTCTCTCGTCCCTATGACCCATCTATTGGCGAGGCACAGGCCACACGGCACTTTCCATCGCACGCCAGATCTTGTGCTGATGCTCGCGAGCATGACGATCCGCGCCACTCATTTGCTGGAAAGTCTGCTCGCAGCGATTCTCATAGGGCACAGGTGGGCCGCCCGGGATGGGGATGCCTGGATTGCCGGGCCAGCAGCACTGGTAAGGAGGTCCGCTTTGGTTGATAGCTCGCAGGTGCCCGTTGAAATGCTCGTAGAGCTCCTGGTGCGACAGAGCCGTGCAGCCGCAGAATTCGTTGTCCGGGTGCATCCAGTAGCACTCCGTTCCCAGATGCTTGTTCTTCTGATGCTCGCGGACGCCCTTGGCGGTTGTGCTAATGAAGGCGCAGTTGTCGATGCCGCAGCGGTGGCTTCTTCGAGAAGAAGGTTTGGCGGTGGTGGAGGTGGTGGTGGTGGTGATCGCTGGGGCGGCTGCTGTATTTATAGGTTAGCATACTACTGTCGGCTGGTAGGAAAACTAGCAAGATGTGGATGTAGCAGGAGAGAGATAAGTTATGATGAAGCCTAAATAGAGATGAATTTGACTGTGCTTATTCGTAGGGATGACTTGACGATAATTGGGCTTTATACGGCACCACAAAGCCAACTTAACCGTACGCTATTTCAAGCAAGGTATTGCCGTTATTCGGTTTGGGAACCATCATTCCACATTCTTTTAGGTGAACAATGAGAAATGAACTTACCTGCAGAGCCGGAAATCACATTCTCTGCGGCAGAGCCAGCAGTGGACTCCATGACTGAGGGGCGAGTTTCTTGGTTCATGATGCGTTTCTGTAAGCGTCGCGATGAAAGAAAAGAGAACAGAAAGGAGTGTGAAGATTGAGAAAAAGAGGTGATATTTATAGACAAACTAGACGTAATCTGCAACTAATAGAAGGTCGTTATGTAGCAAACGAACTTTCATTCAATAGCAAGTGGTCTCCGCATTTTTGAAGACATCGTGAACCCCGCCGTCGTCCCATTGCCCTTTTTGTGTGCTCAGACATTCACAAGACTTAGGGCAACAGACTGAACCCGCCTGCATTACCTAAGACAAACGCACCTGAATGCTGTTCCGGAATGTTCTGTGTCTGAGATCGCGTCTGGATGGCTGGTCTAACTTGTTGAACACTTCACATTTAGGGTGCTACATTAGGTTAGTGATCAGGACGAATGATGGCTGCTGTTAGTTACTTGTAGACTCAACATGAAAGAAAATTTATGAATTCCAATATGTGGACTTTGAAACAAGTTATCAATGTTCTAAACTGAACAAGAGCTATTAAGGACTCACGTGCAGATGAGACCTGTGTGTTAACCTTTATTATTCAGGCACAGGTTGATTCCATCACCAACCTGTTTGTACATAAATTCACTTATGGAGTGCTACCAAACCTCACTTACCTCATAATTAAAGAATCTAAACTTCTTATAGTTGAAATCTCTGGCTACATCATTTATTGAGTGCTCTCATATCAAAATCCAATGTCAGAAAGCAGTTGCAAGCAGTAAGTAGCGAATAACTGGGAGGCCTCTCGCGGAACAGAACTGCAGCACTGTGCCACAACACTATCAGAAGATAGGACACTATAAAGTCGGTAACCTGACCATCTACAGCTATTATATAAGTGCCGTGACAGGGCCCAAGATTATCAAGCCAAGATGTAAGAGATGCTAAAGTTGCATATCACCGTGTCACAGGCATGCGAAGCCTTCGGGGATTTTGCCGAGGTATGTAGACATATATCGCACCGGATTCCATATTCTGAAACACGGTTTTAGCGCAGCACACTACATGTAGAAACACCATTTTTACTCTTATCAGACATCCGTGGGTACCATACAAAGGAACATCATAATCTATTTCAAGTGTCAACATCATCGAACTATGTAGTCAATATAAGCATGAAAAGCTCAAATTCTGACATAATTGATCTGATTATTTGACCTCGATTACGTTTCCAACTGTCAGATGGAATAAGGTAGAAAGTGCGTTACTAAATGCATAAGGACGGTAGCAGACCCCCGAATCATCTCACTTCTTCTACCACAGATACCAGAGTCACCAGCTTGAAAAACTCGATATTTGCTGTACATGGGACAGGCTATAAGACGAAGACAAAGGGGCTTCCTGTATATAGCCAGATAGCCCTCAGTTTACAGACCTTTGTGCAACAACAAGTGTCCATTGCCTACCTCAAGTACAGGGTCCCTGACGTCTGCATTCCACCAATTTCTGCCGTGTAACTCGCCGCCGTTGTCCAGATACGCAGCTATAAAACCATACACAACAGCAGAAGTTATCTCAGGCACCCGAGTACCATATGGTAGGACGCGTATTCTAGAGCCGCACTATCCTATCCCCTCTACTCGGGTTTACTTACCCTAGCCCAACGTCAGGCCGTTGCACGAAATCACACTCTATGTAGACTGGGCATCATTGATCTCGGCTAGAATAGCAATGGGCAGACACCTTACGATCCCTCCCCGGTAAGGAAATCTCCGAAGTCGGACAACTCGGGAGGTTAATCAAGGCAGAGGGTATCGCAAGAGTTCCGATAAGGCCCAAGAGCCAGACATCTTTTTCCAAAGGCCCGTCTGTGTTTCTGTCATATATCACATCTCGAAATCAGACCACGTACAAACCAATAGCAGAGGTGACGGATGACGAATTTTTCTCTCCCCGGTTCGTGGATCCGAACCCTGGAAACGCATTCTCTGCCAATACTTTCACCATCAAAATCTGCATCGTGTATAGTTGCCTCTCTTAATGTCCTTGTCCTTCCAGGTTCTATGGATCAGTCGACATTTCCAGGTTTCCGGATGCAGAGTGATGGGTGTGTTACCTACAGATTTGATACGACTCTACCGAGATTCCATTACTTACTCGTTATATGTGCGTACTTGCTTATCCTCCCTGGCAATTCCGTGGTTTTGTCGTTGTCACGAGGGAGAGGCAAGCATCGTTCATATCTCTATCACTAATACAACAAAAAGCAACTTGCTTCATACCCTCGTCGATAAGTACAGAAAGAGAATATTGATTCCGATTTGTCGTCAGCACTTCTCTGAAGTCGCCAAAAGCTAACGAAGACAGGCCCCATATGTAAATCACACCATATGCTCCAGCACGCGTATTACCCAGCGAAACCAAACATTTCAGCCTCATCCTCCCTCACGGCCCGTCACGTATCACCGTAACGCATACTTCATGTAAGGAACCCAAATGATGTATCCCCTGAAGAAGATTGATTACACAACGCCCCTCAACAGCTACAGCAATGTCACCCAGACGACGACTTGTCCCACGGGTCACGAATATGTATATACAATGCATGCATCCCGTCTCGTCAAGAGCGAATTCCAAGAGATGATAGATTACGACTACCGGTAATCCAAGGCCCTAATGGCGAGATGCTGCACCCCAAACCCGTGCACGGTCATGGATTTCCTCGCCGAGATTCTCAGCCCCAACATGTCGCAGCCAACACAATTCACTTCTCTCCTCGAGGTGATAAACCACTGCGATGAGTCCGTCTCCTTCCTACCCTCTCTCGCCAACCACACTAACAGCACCATCAGCTTCCCTCACCCCTCGAGCAATCTCAGAGCCTACAGCGCCCGAGTACACAGCCTCTACCACTTCAAAGTATCCGGAGAAAGCGCCACGCTAGGCTACATGCTTCCCAGCATCGCGCGACTCTTCGCATCCTATCCCCACTGGGTCTTGAACGTCAAATCCCATCCCAAGACGCTGACGTTAACCACAAACCCCGACGCGACCTCCCGCTCCGCCGCGATAGCGACGACGCTCGCATCTCTGCGCGAAAGGAGGACGTTCGCCGTCCTGTCCAACTGGCGTGACGAGCTCAAGCCCGCGTACGGGGCGTCGGGTGTCCTCCTCTTCTCGATCGAGCGCGCCGCGTTTCCTTTACTAGGCATCGTAGGGTATGGCGTGATGCTGCTCGCGTACACGCGCTCAGAGGGTAAGGGCCGAGTGTCTGGAATCTGGGTGCAGCGCCGCTCGCGCAGCGCGCGGACGCACGCGGGGTATATCGACGGCACGGCGGCGGGCGGGATGCCGGTGGCCACGACGCCGATTGCGACCTTGCTCGCGGAGGCGGAAGAGGAGGCTTCGTTGGCGAAAGAGCTAGTAAGCGCGAGAGCGAGGGCGTGCGGGACGCTGTCGTACTTCCATACCCGGAAAAAGGAAATGGGGGGCGAGGTGGGCCTGTTGCAGCCTGGCGTGCATTTCTTGTATGAGATGGAGCTTCTTCCCGATGATGATGATGATGTCCGCCCGAGATCTAATGATGGAAATGTGGCTGGGTTTGAACTGATGACGCCAGAGGAGCTTCGGGGTGAGATCCTGGCCGGACGGGCTAAGCCGTGGTTTGCGCTCGCTGCGATTGACTTCTTCGTGAGGCATGGGATCATCACAGAGGGGAATGAGCGAGATTACGTCGAGATTTGCATGCGGCTACATCGCAATCTGGAGTTCCCCGTATTTGGTGCCTCATTCTTCGACAGATAAATAAACCTGATTAGTCACTTTCGTAGTAGATTGATATCTTTTTAAAACAGAAAAATATTTGAACATTTGATGAGTCTATTATGCCGTTCGCTCGTAGGCTGGCACTAATAATATGTACAGGCGGCTTGCGCATGATTGTTCGCCTACTTCCTCACCGCGGCCACGGCATCCCACGTGGTAACCTTTGACTTAACCCTAATACACTGTCAGCTGATTCCTACATACCTGTCAAGAGATCACCCACGTATTATATGGCTTGTATGCACCCCGGGTTTGTGTATAATTGGGGATGCTCTTAGGGTCGGCGTCCTCCCAAGCACGTCGCTTGTACTGAAGCATGGCATCTTGTGTGGGCGGCTTATCAACGAGGTATGACATCCAGGCGTGCCAGCCAGGCTCGATCTGAGCACTACCATGAGGGATTAGTACGATAAGTGGCAAATGTCCATTGCATTCTCAAGACGTACGCGTCGAAGTCCTTGCTCTTGTAGTCAACCCATCTCGTCCGAACTATTGACAGTCAGTATACCGGCGGTTCGGTAGATGCAGTTGTGGCGACATACGAGGTAGTTCTTCGTGGTTCTCGAAATACTTGTTGCCCCATCGATCGGTGCCGATAAGAGTACCGGCCTTGGTGTCACCTGGACAGCATCAGCATCCCGGTCCTCCACTGCTAGCCTGATCTAACGCATACCAATATACTATGCGAAACGAGCAGATTGTCAGTTCCTAACTAGTGGTCATCGGTCTAAGTATCGAGGTTCGACGTTCGACGTACGTTCAGTTGGTGCCAGGCATCCTATTGAGGCAAATGTTAGCAATACTCTTAGCAGAACGTGCAGGCTCACTAACCCTGACTCCAACCTTCCACAGGTTCTTCACGGTTCTGGTGATTGTCGACATGACGGGCGAGGCTTAATTGGTGGTCCAACCCAGCTGAAGTCGACCTGCCCTTTAGTGGTTGGTGGATGCTGTCGAAGTTGGATGCGGTCGATTGAAGCTAGGAGCTTCATGGGATCCACCCGTCTGTCACATTGGCCAATGCCGGTTGAGCTAATAGTTAACAGTATGACCCACTTCTCCTGTAGCCTTTGCTTAATGGACCAAGCGCTGAATCCATGCAGGAATCAGTTATATCATTGTATCGAGTATTAAAGTAGATGGTTTTGTACCAGAATGACGACTAACCTACATACCCCTGTCTACCTAATCAATGGCTTGGCGCGATAGCTTCAATTTTATGACAGCATCAAAAAGCTGACAGTTGCGCCAATAACTGCTGTAGACTGGGTCTTTCTTTCCTTCTTCTCTCGTATATTATTCCTGCCATGATCCTCCGAGGCACAGCAAAATACTGTCGAAGTATACGACCCCTCGTCCCTCGTCAAGCACCACAATATGCCCGACAATGTCGTAGACGATATTCGATGCCCTCCAGCTCGGCGCCCGTAGGGAGCTCTTCTAGTTCTGCTGGGATGCTGGCCCCATTCACGAATGAACTCGACCGACTTGCGCCCTCATTCAAGATCAACGGCTCCCAAATCCAGATCATCAAATCCCCAACCGATTTCTACGAGACACTCAAGGTATCGTGGCCATGACCTTGCGACAATGCGCAAATGGCTAACATAGCCAAAATAGGTCAAGATACGACATGCGAAGAAGCGCATCTTCCTATCTACTTTATACATCGGCAAATCGGAGAAAGAGCTGGCAAGATTCCCACCGACTTGGACATACGTGAACTAAGGTTAACGGAAAACACAAGATCACAACCCTGCAAGAGGCACTCCGCAACAATCCAGAGCTGAAGCTGAGCATATTGACCGACGCCCTGCGAGGAACTCGCGAAACCCCCGATGCTTCCTGCGCATCATTACTCGCCCCTCTCGTCACTGAGTTTGGCCCACACCGCGTCGAGATTCGCATGTATCACACTCCCAACCTCACTGGTCTGCGGAAGAAACACATACCGAAGCGCATTAATGAGGGCTGGGGCTTGCAGCATATGAAGCTATATGGTGTAGATGATGAGATAATTCTTTCGGGGTAAGAGCATTCATCGATCGCTCTCCCAGTATGGCCATGCTCGTAACTGACCTTGTATTCAGCGCTAATTTGTCCAACGATTACTTCACAAACCGCCAGGATCGGTACCATCTTTTCGCATCAAGAGATATTACCGACTACTTTTGGAGGCTCTATCAAGGCGTCACTTCACTGAGTTTCCTCGCTGAGCCGACGCAAGAGGCGGCAGGTTTTCGTCTACACTGGCCGTCGACAAATGCAGCTCCATCGCCTCTCGAGCAGCCTGCAGAATACGTTGCGCAATCAACTAAAATAATAGGCAAATTGATTTCGTTAGGCGATGATAAAACTAGCATATCAGCGCCAGATCATTCGTTGTCCTCCAAAGACACGACGGTTTATATGCTTGGACAGCTTTCTCAATTGATGCGGCCCGATATGTCCACGGAGCTTCCAGTCGTCACACAGGTCTTGAAAACTTTAGCGAAGCCGGAATACTCTGGCTCGTCGTGGACTTTCACCGCGGGATACTTCAACCCAGATCCTATACTCAGAAATCTGCTACTCTCAACAGCCTCGGAAAGCAACACGGTCATCACCGCACATCCACACGCCAACGGGTTTTATGGATCAAAAGGCGTGTCTGGTCTTCTCCCTGGCGCGTACACATACCTAGCCAGACGATTTCTTCGAGAAATACATCATCGCAAACGCGATTCATCAATAGTATTAAAAGAATGGCGAAAGGGTATGGTGGGTGAGCCCGAAGGTTGGACATATCACGCCAAGGGCCTATGGGTAACTCTCCCCAACGAGAAAGACCCTTCCATGAGCATTATTGGAAGCTCGAATTACACAAAAAGAAGTTATTCGCACGATCTGGAAGCCGGCGCTCTAATTGTAACAAGAGATGAAGATTTGAAAAAGAGGCTAGGAGCCGAACAGAGATGGCTTCAAGATTTCGCCAAGCCCGTCACCCTGGACGATTTCGCCACCAATGATAGAAGGGTAGGATTGAATGTCCGCATCGCTATGTGGATCGTTAGCCTCGTTGGAGGCGCACTCTAATCGGAGTAACTATTAGTATAAAGAGCTGGAACATGGAATCTTACCGAAGATCTGTACCGTATTTGGCCAATAAGGAGGATGCTAAGGCTCCGAGATCTTGCATAATTCATGCTCGACCGGCACATCTAGGCCGAGGATCTGGGATCCAGCGGCGCGGCATCCGGCGGATTGATGACCGAAACAGGCGCCGATAGGCGCCTCCACACTACTGTATTTGTGAGCGGACAACGTCGCTCCGTGTACGATCTCTTGTCGAAAGATACCCCCTGATAGAAAGTGTACAATGACGTACAGTATAGAAACATAACTACTCGGACCCAAGTATGCATAATGTGTGTCCTTAATCCAACCGTGGTATTGGCTTATTATTTGCCGCCCGGGGTCAATTGATTCCAGTGCATTATGCATCAGCGGCTTGTCGGGTCCCATCCGCCTTTCCGTGTGTCCGTGAGATGAGGGTCGGAATAAGATGATCCTCTTCCCTGGGAGGATAAACTTGCGAGAGGGACATGTCTTTATATACATTACGCCTCACCCGGTGTCAACTTGAATCCCTTTCGCGGTTCCCTCCTTCTGACCCACCATCCCAAACCAACCTCCAAAATGAAGACCACATCAGCTCTATTAGCGCCCCTCATCGCCGGCGCCTCGGCGACGATCTACTACGCCGGCGTGGCCGAGTCGGGCGGCGAGTTCGGGGCGTACGGCACGCCCGGGACGGGGATCCCCGGGACCTTCGGGAAGGACTACCAGTTCATCAGCGAGGCGGGCGTGGACGCGCACGTGGACCAGAACCACCTGAACCTCTTCCGCATCGCGTTCCTGCTCGAGCGTATGAGCCCCCCCTCGACGGGTCTCGGCGCGACCTTTGACGAGACGCACTTCGGCCACTTCAAGGACGCGGTGGACTACGTGACCGTCGCGAAGGGCGCGTACGCCATCCTCGACCCGCACAACTACATGCGCTACAACGACCCGAGCGCGCAGCCGTACAGCGGGAGCGTGATCGGGAACGACACGTCGGACCCGAAGGCCGCGACGACGGCGCAGTTCGGCGAGTTCTGGGGCGAGTTGGCCGGACGCTTCAAGGATAACGAGAAGGTGATCTTCGGACTGATGAACGAACCTCACGATATGGCGACGCAGCTGGTCCTGGAGAATAACCAGGCCGCCATCGATGCTATCCGTGCCGCGGGTGCTGAGAATTTAATCATCATGCCTGGAAATAGCTGGACGGGCGGACATGCGTGGACTGAGGGGAGCGACCCGAGCAGTGCCCTTATGAATAAGTTTAAGGACCCCGCGAATAACACGGCGATTGATATCCATGAGTACCTCGATGTGGATTTCAGTGGATCGCATGCCGAGTGCGTGAGTGATGCGGCAACGCATCTTGCTGATTTGACTGCGTGGTTGAAGGTGAGAACACAAGTCCCTTTTGGCCTCTCACTTAACTTTTTTTTTCTA
The DNA here is from genome assembly GCA_022495115.1 of Xylaria castorea. Classification (NCBI taxonomy): domain Eukaryota; kingdom Fungi; phylum Ascomycota; class Sordariomycetes; order Xylariales; family Xylariaceae; genus Xylaria; species Xylaria castorea. The sequence goes on from MU382671.1 coordinate 237,364, forward strand.
TCGTATCGATTTTCCTGCAAGCAATTATATGACACGCTCTTCACATTTCATCTCATAACTCCTCACTTCCTAAACCCTATCCCGTCGTCCTAGCTCAAGAACTCTACTAATGCTCACCCAACCGCAGACCAACAACTTAAAAGCCTTCATAACCGAATTCGGCGGTGCCAACAACACAGGATGCGCGACAATGCTAGAAGACATGCTGAACTACATGTCTTCGAACGAGGAGTACATCGGATGGACAGCGTGGGCCGCGGGTCCGTTCTGGGGTGCCAACAGCCCATGCTGCACCGACTCGGCGCAGCTCGGCAGTCTCGAGCCGGGAAGCACGGCCGCAGACGGCACACCGGGCCTATACAACACCGTCTGGCTCCCTGTTTTCCAACCACTCGTCCCTGAGGAGCTGCAGTGGAGCGGGAAGGCGACTGTTGATGGGGGCGAGTTGACTACTTTTGAGGCACGGGGAAATTAGAAGCGGGTGTGGTGACGATGAACAAAATGTACAAATAAGATCACGATCGCTGTAGGTCGAATGGGATTGATGCCTGGGGAAAATATACGTGTGTGTAAATAAGGTAGAAACATTTTAAACCATTGTACCACATGTGTATCAGCACTTTTTGTGTCGTAGTGATTCTACTACCGCGGAAACAAGACGGGGCGCTGCTGATCATATGATGGATAGTTATCTCGTACCCGGGATACCTACAGTATGGTGTATTCACAGACTAGTCCCTGGCTATATACACACAGGTTCTCTGTCCCGAACCCGGTTTCTTTCATTGCTTTCTTCCGTACATCGGTCCTCACAGAGGTCAAGACCCTCCTCTTTGGGCACGGGAACAAGCAATCCTTTCTGTGCGATGACTTGAAGGAGGAGGAGATAACTTACTGAGCTAAGCTTATGGCCAATTTCGATCCCTTCCACCCTTAGAAGTCTGTTAAAGTGTTTATTCGGAAGTCTTTTTACTCTTATTCGTACGTTATGCTTCTGTAGGTAGGTTTTATACAGCCCATCCATGTAAGCTTGCTACAGTTATCGACGCCGCTCTTGCAGCATAGCGTAGGATCATGTGTGCGCTTGCATCTGATGCATTAAATGTTTGACTTTGATAAGCTGGAGCTGTTGCAGTCCCTACAAGTGAATGGATGAACTCCCAAATGTCACAGTCTCAACCGTGAGCAAAACAATAACTGCAGACCTCGAGGCCCCCATCTTACAACGTTCTGCTATTGCAATAGTGTTGTGGTCTAGTGCTGCAGTTCTGGTTCAGTGACACCGTCATGCCTCTCGGAATGCTCTTCTGCTGCACGTTCGGCAGTCCCGAGAAACATGATTCCGGGCGTAGGGTTAAAAACACCTCGGAGGTGGGTTTGCCGCAGCAGCTCCTTGACGACAATTCCGCCCGGACTATGAACAATGAACAGAAGAGGCTTTACCGGTTCCTCTCAACGACCAGCTTCGAGAGCGACTATAGCTATTTTGCGTACATAATTCCCACTTCGCCATCGCTGTTTCGAAATCGTTCATCTTCTCCACATATTTTTCCCCCAGCCCATATCACTCTTTAGGAAATTTATGGCTGTTGCTAATCGTCAGTAACCCTATCTTTAAGCTGATAGACACCAGGGCTAACTTTTATGGCCTCTAAAACAACAAGGACGGCGTATAGTGAAACGTTTCAGCTCCCTCGGCAACAGCTGAGCCGAATTGTATTTTACCTAGAATGGGGTGAATCTGCAATCCAACGTAGCCAAACACGGCTTCACCAACTGGAAGAAGAAGAACGCTAGCGACTTTATCAAAGACTATACCATGAAATGCGAAAACGAATTCCTCGGCGCCAATAGAACTTCAAGTAATAGTAAGGCTACCAAACCTTCACCTGTCATCGATCATGCGGGCGCATACGAGAGCAAGATTCTACAGGTTGTAAGCCTATTCAAGCTTGCGGACTATATGTAGGTCTGTCACGTAGCGAGGACTGCCAGAGACCCGTCGAGAACTGTCAAGCCCCGTTAAAGCATATAAATAGGAAGCCCAGCGGGTCTGCGGGGAATCTCTGTAGAAACTCGAAAGACCTGGGAAGAGTCTCGATCTCACCCTCACCGTCCTGTTCGTCCAAGGTATCTGGGGCATTTTGAAGATCTGAAGAATCGTCATCTGGGGTATTATCACGACGGGGCTCTGGAGTCGCAACGGGTGAGTAGTTAGTCGTCATCTAACAACCCCGGAGGAGAAGCCGTGGCGGCCATTTTGCGGTAGATGCGATCTGAAGATCATGGGATGGGGTTTGCGGGGATCCCCGTGAAGGGTCGTCATCCTCGGCGATCAATCTAAAATTGCTGGACTCATGTCAAGTGCGCAGATGGGCACCTTCTCAAGATCATTTCGAACCCAAAATGATGTTGGAGCCTGTGACGAGGGCTTGTGTTCAAGGGCTTGGAACAATGGTTCTATTTAGCGAGTATAGGTTTAAAGGGTCCTTGGTTTTCCTCTTCTAGTCTTTAATGTAACCTCGCCTTTTGCCCTCTATTTATAAACATGTTGTTTTGGGTCGGTAATACAACCGCTCTTCTGTTGGGCACCGATTCAGGCCTCTCCTGCTGACAGCTATGGCCTCGTGATAGTCGCCAATTAATAGCACTAATCACAACTCACTAAATCCCTTCCGCCTTCATCTTTTCTATTATTCTCCTTTCTCTCGTTTCCCGAACGGACGGGTATTAAAACGTGAATTTATAACCCTGTTCTCTTCATCGATCCCGCCCGGTGTCATAGATAACCATAGAAGCCATCCGAGCATCAAGAATGCCGTGAGCGGAACCACAATCACGAAGTAGATCCAAATCTCTTGGACATTGCCCTGAAATTGAAACATGCCGGTTGAAAACAGCGTGGCGACGAACGCACCCGGCAGAAAAAGAATCGTCACTACTGCCAATGTCTTCATCGCTTTAGAGTCTCGGAGTGATTCACGGGCGAGTGTTGATGATAAGTAACTGTCTTGTTGTGTTATGAGGTTGTAGAGCTAAATCGCCCAAGTTAATAAGTAGCCTTCAATCAAACCCAGGGGAGGGTCTCGACTCACAACATCTCGTTGGCTTTCGATCTTATCCGGGAGACTTTCAATGTCTAAATCTCTGCTTTTGGCCATACTAGCGTATCTCTTCGCCTTTAGCCAAAGCTTCCCATCACTCTCCAGAGCCGTCAGTAACTGGTCACCGAGAACGTCTTCGAAAGTCCGGCGCCGACGAAGCTCCGCAAGTCCCATGCTGTGCCTGTGCAATTCCATACTCAACTGGCGGTGGAGTTGACTTGTCTCTTTCGATATACTTCTTTTCTTGCTTCGCAGTTCGCCAAAGAGTTTTTGGTCTACCTGAGTCACACCGTCATATATGAGCTTGAAAGTCTTGGCTGTCAAAGAACAGTGTTGAATGAACAGTTGTAGTGGCACGAGCATCGGGTGTCGGCCATAGTGTTCCACGAGGTTTTGAACCTCGCTGAAGATTTCGTCGAGATCGACGTCTGAATCGACTTGGATCAGGCCAAATGAGTCGTAGATTAACCCAGCCGGCCCCGGAGCGGTCGCGCAGTGGAGGATAAGGGACCAGAATCCTTTCGTGTAGAATGGCGTTTGTAATATGTAGACTACGTAGACGTTACTTGACGGGGTCGATAAGATAATGCATCCAAAATACCTTTTCGTGACGTATCACCATCATCTGTGGAAAACGCAAAATCGCACGTCCCACGATCGTGATGACGATAAACAGCGAGATCTTCAGGAAGTTCAAAGAAATCTACGACATCTTGAGTCGAAGGCTGCTCTAGAAGGTCCGTAAGTTCTTCAAAACTGGTAAATCCGTGATCGCTTGACTTCCTAGCTCTGTTTTGTTGAGTTAGAGCATGCGGGAAGGTAGTGGTATCAGTACTTACATTAGAACACATGACGAAGTCCCTTTTGCGAGCTGTGGCTCTTCAGCCGGAGCGGACGCCAGGATCTGTAGGCGTCTCTGGTGAGTACATATCAAGGGGTAGGAAAAGTTAAGTACGTACAACATTTTCTCTGGCTCGCGAGAGGTATTTTTCCAAATGACGCCTTGTAAGCGATTGAGGGATCGATTCACCCTTTGTATTTTTGAAGATGTCCGTTTTCAATTGGGACTGGGTGGATGCTTGAGGGACCCAATTGGTGCCGTTTGACAATTCCAATTTCCACAATTCGACATACCATGATTCACTACGACTTTCTTTGACAGGTACACCACCGGTCTTAGTACTCAAGTCCGCGAACAAATCTGACACTTGCTCTGTCTCGCCTTTGAGTTGTTCATCGTGTGACGTGTCTGTGAGAAAGCTGTAGGTGAATAGAGATTTGAGATCGAAATCACCAAGATTATCTACTGAGATATTGCCGATCTCTCCAATTTGGCTTAGTAAAGGGTTGAAAATAATTGGGTCGTCTTTAGGATCAGTGCTAGACGCAAGCGAGAACCCGGAGACTTGGGCGTCTATCTGGACTCGTCCTGTGAAATTAGCGCTGGAGCTACGTTGAAGAAGCACAGCTGTGCGTAGGGTTGCTGGAATGCCGCGTTTGGTTTTCTCGTTTTCGGATACAGTCCAGATTACTGTGTTACAACCGCCGTGCATCCTACCTTTTATGCTCTTGCGGCCGAGGATGCTTGAAGCACTTATGATGTCCTGAGTAACCGTTTTCTCCCACTTTATGGACCCCCCTATCATCATTGTATTAGAGTTCGTTTCGAAGCTTTGAACAGTACTCTTTTCCGTGTGTGTTGGCTTCCCCTACAAATATTCATCAATACAACGCAGAACCTAGGGGGAAATGCCTGTGTTTAACATACAAGGTTCACTCGTCCATCTGGTGTGATCTTAAAGACCTCGATATCATCATCATCTGTCTCGAAGCTGACTGAGATATGTGCCGACTTTACACGACGGGCCACTTTGAACGGAATGAAGCTGAACGCAAAGTTGATCAATGTTGCTTCTTTTCCGCCCTGTGGCGACATTAACCCATGGACAACGCTGACCAGCCTTGCTTGCACATGACATGAAGATTGGGTTCGGTCCACGATAATAGAACGCTGAAATGGGTTGTTAGGGTAGTTTCGAGTCATTGTAAGCCGTAGCTTCTCTAATTACTTAATTATCAAGCTAAAGCAATTACACTCAGATAAAATGCAGTAGGTTGAATGTCAGCAAGCACAGTTCAAAGATTAAATGAAGAGTTCAGCTTCAGAACAGCATCTAACTAGATCGGGTTCCGTAGCTGTTCAGAGTAGAGATGATTGGTTAAAGCATAGGTAGTGAAGCGGGGCCATGATACAGGCATATGGTCGGAGGTTTTCTGCTTACGAAGTAGGCAGTCCGAAATAGGCGAATCATGTACCCGGTCAATTTGAACGGTTTTAATTAAATACATACTGTACAATAGTCTGCAGCTTGCTTTTGATAAGGCTGCCCATAGTGTTCTAGGGCAGCAGGCCACCCTTCCTCCAGGGAGTGAGTTGTGTGGTAGGTGAACTAGGACATGAGTTGATGGTTAAGAGATGATGATTTAGAGACTTGGGGAAAGGTGAAAGGTAAAGGATAAAAGAAGGAGGAAAGGACAAGGCAGTGGGGCAGGAAGGGTTTCTGAATGGATGCTTATACAGAGTTTCTTTCAGAGCTATTCGCAGGTTATACGTCGGTATGTGGGTTGCAATGGAAAAATTACTAGATCATGATTATATACAAGAATCTACAGAGCGCGGCAGTCCCACACGCATCACCATCGATATGGGCTATGCAACAACTGTCTATCAATCCCGCCCGCCCTTCCCAGGCAAGCTTCCCGGCTTCGAATCCGGTCGCCCAAGACCGAGACAGCTCGCGATCTTATAAAAGATATCGACATTGCCATAGACACCGCCAAAGGTCTCCGCACAAGGCCCCATCGCGAAGACCGGTACATCAGTAAGCGAATGCACGCCCTGTGGCTCGTCGGTGGGTAGGGTGCCATTCACCACAAATCCATCCTGCCCATCCGTGGGATTGGCGAAGAGATCATCGGCCTCGAATCCCGAAATATTGGTGGCCGGGAGCCGGGGGCCACCCTTGTGCACGCGGAAGTTCTCACGATGATCCGGTGATGCCCCGAAGCCTTGGGCAAGGGTGTACCGCGGGTCCCAGTTGACAGGGAAGTGCGCCCCCGTGTTGTATGACACCCCTTCTGCGGGGACGGTGTACTGCGATAATCCGGTGTTTTGGTACACTCCCACGGCCCGGCGCTTGTCGCGGTTCGTGGGCTGAGAGGAGAGGTACTTGGTGTCCACCCCACCAAAAACATCGAAACCGTGCCCATGATCGGCAGTGACGAGGACCAAGGTGTTCTCGAGCTCACCTAATGCCTTTAGGTGGGCAATTGTGGCGCGGACTGTGTCGTCGAGTTCGAGGAGATCCTGGTATTTGGTTAGCCGTCTACCATGTACCCTTACTGTAACTAGCAAGATAAAGTCGAGGTCTCATGCGCGCGAGCGGAGAGCAAACCCTTACTGATACGAATGCCAGAATTGAGGATCACTTACACCCAGCGCACGGTCATAATCAAGCGTGTGCATCTGTTTATCAATCGACGCGCCCTCCGACATCAGAAAGAATCCTTTCTTTCCTCCTCGTTGATGAAGGATATCCACCGCCTTGAGCGTCATTTCCTTCAGGCCGGGCAGGTCGAGCGCAGGCGCCTTGTTGCCCAGGGGATCATTTGAGAAAGCTCCCAGGTTCTTCGTGTACACATTTCGATCAAGCCACACGGGCATATGCGATTTACAGAAGATACCTAGCGCCTTACTGCTATTGCCGAGCTGGAGCAGCGAGGTCTTGTTCAGACTAATGTCGTACCCGGCCTCAGCGAACTTGGTATAATAGTCCTGCCCCTTGTAACTGTCCTTACCGGGGTAGAACTGCTCCGCACCGCCGCCGAACCAGACGTCCGGTCCCTTCTGGTTCGTCCATGTGTAGTTTGTCACTGAGTTCAGCGCCTGGTCGACTAGTGAGCCGTAGTTGTAGCGAGAGCGACTGTGTCCTGAGAGCGCGATAGGGGTCGCATCAGCGATTGCCGCTGTTGATACAGCGCCCCAGGCAGAGTCCTAAGGAGATTCCGGTTAGCTAAACCAGACAGGTTTCTGGTGCGTGAAATTTTCTTACCCAAACGCGTCTTAGAATCTCGACGATGGTCTCAACCTTGGGGTCATCGAATGCGTCAGGGGAGGAATCAGCGTATACTCTACAAGCAAATTAGCTAGACTTTCTAATAATGAGTACGGAAAGAGCTCACCCCATAGCGTTCACTGTGCTCTTATGACCAGAATACAAAGCTGACGCAGAGTTGGCGCTATCCGTGATATAGCTATCAAGCGAATGCGTCATCTGGTGTCCGAGTACGGGGAACTTGTCCAGCTGGAGGAGGGACTGGTATTTCCCATTGATGCTCTTGTGGCCAAGGAGACGAGCAGCGGTGATCATATTTGTAGTCATCCCATCACCTGCGACTAGGTCAGCAATCATTCATCCATCTCGAGTAAGCCAAAAGCCCAGGAATAAGAATACTCACCGATGAAGAGAATTACATTCTTCGCCTTCTTCTTTGTAGCCAGCGGGCGCACAACCCACTCCGCCCGTGTCTTCTGTCCGCCATAATAACTCAGCTCGACAACATACGTGCCAGGCTCGTAAATTGCGAGGCGTCGATACGCCTTCGCCGCAACGTTGACGACAGAGGGCGTGTCGGCATCTTCGGCGAAGAGGTCCTCGTACCAATGGAAGTCCCACTTCTCGAGCTTCGGCTCCTTGATATGGAAGAACTCCGCGATACCCTTCTTTCCTCCTCCCTCCTTAGTGATCGTAACAGAGAAATTCTCGTCCGGCTTGCCGCTATTAAATGCCTCGGAGCCATTAACAGGCGCATGCACTTCAACGCGCAGGTCAAAGTACTGCCCGGGAAGGAAGTCAGATTGGTCCGGAGGTAGCACGCAGCCAAGCGAGGGACAACCTCCAAGACGCTGATAGGTTTGGCCAGCGACGACAGCAAGCGAGGCCGCCAGAGAAGCGAGAGAAGCAATTCTACCCATGATGCCCCGTAAATCGCAGTCGTTCACTATGACACGGCGTCAGGATGAGCAAGGGATATCGAGCGGTCGACGGGTGCATGACTTCATTATATACAGCGAGCTTGCTAGGAGGGTTACTTCCCAGCACGCCAAGCTCAGCCTCCATAGCCTGCAATGGAACGATCGTTGGGTCCACGCCAGCTTCCATGCATGGCAACTTCTATCAAGCTTACGGGTGTTCCTGGGTAAAAGCTAGGCGGCCTTGGCAATTCCGCGGATTGGGCGCGTTTATAAGTGTTGGCTTCCCGGGTTGGGACTACTCAGTACAAAGTCCTGCTACAACAGTCAGGGGCACAATCATGAGCATGGGGAATACCACGTGGTGTAGCTTGGGCGAAATTTCGAGTACGAATCGATCTTGGCAATGCCCATATCGTGAAGCACGTGCTCTGATACCTAACTATGAGAATGCGCTCATACGAAGCAAAGGCGAGGAGGTATCGAAGCTACGACAACATTGATACGAAAGCCGCATTATGAAAATCGAGCTGAGAAAGCTCTTTTCATTGGTGAACCGGGACGTTCGGTTTCCGTACTCGTCCACACGACAATGGCTTTTTGTCTCAGCTTCCCTCCATCGTAACTGCTTGTTACAGCCCAGTCCCGACTCTCTGTCCCATCAGTCTATATCGGCTCTTCGCTCCATCGCGAGTGGTCTCCGAGGGACTGGCCAACCGTGCTACGACGAATTACGGTTACAGTACATGCATTCGCATACGGATATGCAGGACGTATTGGCTTGGCGGAGGATGCGAAAGGTGAGGTCGACAACGTGGATGAAGTCTACATTATGATTGGTGATTAACGATGGTTACGTTGAAATCCCATCTGCTTGCCAAGAAGACAGCGTCTTGAGCTGAGGGCTTGGCGATGTTTTTCTCCACAGCCTGCCTCTTCATTGACTGTCCCCGGAGAGGACCTAGTTAGGATTGAGCTTCAAAGTCTGGCATGGCGGTTCGTGGATGATCTCGAGAATGTTGATATGAATCGAAAACCTTGGGGTAAAGACCTTAGGGCGTTTGTAGGGCCGAAGTGGTCCGGCTCAATGAGTCTAGACTACTGATCCCTACCGACTGTGAAGACTCTCTCATGGGTCCAGTGGAATATCGCACCTGAGTGGACGTCAAAGCTCTCAGTGTCGTTACATCTAGGTACCTTCTAGTCTACCTTAAGTCGGATTCTGAAAAGAGGGAGTTGGAGGTAAAACCTGGCGTGCACCCACAGACGGAGGTCTGGTGGGACCACTTCTGACAAAACATAAACTGTAAAACGGGAGGAGATAAACTTAGCGCAGATAGACAAGGTCCGACGATCCAACAGCTATATACACATTAACCTAGTTAACTAGCTTCGTACGATCGCGTACGAACTCTTATATATATAGCCCGTAACAGTTGTATTTGTATTACTTGTATTTATAGTGCTGTTGTGTTTTGTCAGTTGTAGTCCTAATAACAAGTTTTTGGGAGGTCTGGTAGGACCAATTCTGACAAAACATAAACTGTAAAACGAAAAACGGGAGGAGATAAACAAGGCTACTTTCTACGTTGCTAGTTCGTACGCGCAAGTTTAAAATTTCGTACAATAGTAAAAAACTAAAACCCGGCAAATAAATAGTTCAATAGCTTTAAATTTTATTAATCTATTCGATCGTACGCTAATTACTTCAAATAATTAATCTATTTAATCGTACGCCAACTACGCAGTAAGTGTGGGGTAGCTTTGGCTATTTGCGCTAAGTTTATCTCCTCCCGTTTTTCGTTTTACCGTTTATGTTTTGTCAGAATTGGTCCCACCAGACCTCCATACCCACAGTGTACTTAGCTAGGCACAGGAATTGGGGTAACATGGAAACCACCGTGAGGGGTAGCTACCTCAGCGAAATACATAATAGAGACTGTTCCTCGCACCTGCTTCTGTAAATCCAACCAGCAAATGACGCCATCCTCAAAAGAACCTTATTTGGAAGAAGTCTTCCCAATTGCAACATGCCCGTAACCTCGAGCCCGCTGTGCAGACCATGTTCGGGTCTAATCACGAATCTCTAAAACTTTACTGCGAAGATCCGATCTGGCTTAGATAACATGATCTGATGCGCTTTGACCTTAGCTACGCCAGGTTCAAGGTTGTGGAAAACGATGACGCTGACAACGTGACAAATGAACGACATACGTCATGTACAGTAGGCAGCAACGAGGTAAAACAAACGTCTGGGATCAAAACATGCTTGTCAATGCCGCAATGATTTTAACTACAAGTTCCTAATTGTGTAAAGACATTAAAAGAGTAGCAGTCGAGCAATTTCAGCATCACCAAATAGGATCAATTGATATCAATCAGAAGCGCTCAAACGAAACCATTATACGAGAGCCGCGGAAACAAAGCATAGTTATAATGTACCTCCCAACAGCACAGAGCGTCCTAACCGCAGGACTCGCCCTAACAGGAACCCTTCACAAACGTATGCCTCCTCCTCCTCCTCCTCCTTCCCTACCCATCATCCCACTAACACATCCAACAACAGCCTCCGAGGTCGCCTCCGGCAAAGTCCTCGACTACGCAGTCGAGAAGTGCATCGACGCCGACGGAAAGACGCGCTGCACGGCGCCCTTCCTCGTCACGAAATCAACATGCTATAAGATGGAGTGGTCGACGGAGGGCGCGCTGACGCACACGACGGCCGAGGTGCGGGACGCCGGCTCCGGCGACCTCGTGTACTACCGCGACACGAACGGCGAGTGGACCACCGAGAAGGGCGAGCTCGTCTATCTGGACTTCAAGCCCAAGGTCCCGGGTACGGGGAATAGTACTGTCGAGTACAAGGTTACGACTTGTGACTAACGGAAGAGGGCTTTACGGGGTGGACGGATGTGTGACTAGTGGGGATAATATTTATGTTGGGTAATTGAGCGAAAACACAAGGCATGAAGCATGGAAGATCACAACCCACAGAGAAAGTTTCGGAGAGCGAACTAGCGCTACAGGGCATTTACGTCCTCCATGTTGTATTATTGAATAATTGGAAATAGACTACGAATCTACCAACGGTATGGTCTCAACATCATGTTCACATGCAAATCTGATTATTTCTACTCAAGCTCATCTAGTCTCGTTGAACCTTCCTCGGCGAACTTAAATTATATTTTTGCCGTACGTCGAGTACAAAAATGGCAAATTATGTCGATTCATATTGATCGACGAAAGTTCATAAACGCCAATCCTAGGTAAAAATAGATAAATAGAAACATCAGATAACTGAGCCGCCTCTAGCAAACGCGCACGCAAAGCAGTAGATCTATTTACATCTAACCCAACACCTCATGAGTCTGATATACCTAATATACCTTCACCTTATCCAACCTAATACAAGCCCAAAATCCACTTCTAGACCATCACAAACTCCATAATATTTTCAAGAATAACTCTTTCACACACTGGATACACCATGAATTCGCCGTCTACAAGACTAATAAGGGCAATCAGGGCCTGAATCCGCATGCGATTCCCGGCGACAACAGTGCATCACTAGGTGAAAGTGCTGGGTATACTGCATGGGGATCACTAGCGTGCCATATCTATTCGATAGTAAAATGATGAGTCAGACAGATGAATTGGATATGTTGCGGGTAGCACAGTTCCTGATTCCGGGTGAGACTGACGAATGGAAAGCGATGCAAGCTCCCGTGAAATGAGCGAGCAGAACGAGCTATCACTAACAGGAATGAGGGTCATTGATCATAAGGCCAATCAAGTGTATACTGCACTATATCATAATGAACATATTGAACGATCTAAAAAGAAAAGCATCATTCAGAAATTGTACCTCGACCTGTACATAGCGATCGACGAGGCGACAGCCCGCCCTTGAGATACCGCAAAAATAGCTTCTAAGCTGAGACGCTGATTACCGATATGTCCAAGTTAAAGTGAGAGCTTTCCAAAAACATAACTGAGTGATCTAATAACAACATATGCGGAGTGAATGACGCCTTATCCGCGCTTCCACAAAGAGCGAGCAACTTGCTCGTCGTCTTGGACAAGGTCCCGACCCTTAACTCTCGAAGGCCCGGGGGCCATCTCGATCCACTTGTATTCGGAGTTCCAGGTGCCGGCCCTGGTATAATCGGCCGCGCTCGTTCCCTGGACATATGCGAAACGGAAATATTCGTCGATGGCAGAACTGTTATCACGGGCCCATACGAACTCGTCGTCGCCCTTGTCGCCGAAGAAGCCTCTGAACCGTTCCACATCATTCACCAGAATGCTGATCCCGTCATATCGGATACTCGGGGGAGGGTTCCAATGGAAGGTTATTGTCGCGAGTGAGCTATTGATGATTGGAGTGATAAGGCTAGGTAGCGCGGAACCAAGCTGCGCATCACCCTGCAGCGCCATTGATGTCTGAAGGACAGAATCAAACCCCCAACGAGCAATTCCATTGATGAAGAGGCCGACCAGAATACCCTGATATAATAAAGACAGCCGAGTCTGAAGGCTAGTACCTGGTAGGAGTAGCAAGGCGAGAATATAGTGATGAATGCGCAAGCTGAGATTAGGCAAAGCTAATGAGACCAGAATAGCAACGATGAGTAGAGCATATAGCTTCAGATAGCGTACCAACCTAGCTTCCTGCTGGAAACACCATATTTGACCAACGACAACAACAGTTAGCACAATGACGATAACTGACAAAGCAGCCTTGGCACCGGGTTGCTGCTCGAGATCGTGGCCAGTTAATCTCGAAATGGGAATGAAGTCAAATGTATAATTTGTCAATGATCCGACCCAGCAGCCGCCGAGCCACAAGATAGTCTTCTCGACTTGAGCCGTCAGGCCCCGAAGAGTGCGCCGGACACCCATCTTGTCATAGAAAACCCAGGCACAAAACATGGCTGGGAGAAATTTCCCCAACACATCCGAGAAAATTGATGGGAAGGAGCCACTGACAGGAGGGTCAGAGGCCAAACCGACCTGCCAGAAAGCAATGATGAAAGTGCCGAAAAAGAAGGCAGCCGAAGACGCGGTGAAAAGGGACAACCCGGTGGTGAAGACGACTGATATAGCCAATAGAGACCATTGCGCATCTTTGGCCTCGCATTTGATACCGGGTAGGAATGTAAAACTGAGAGGAAAGTAGGAGTCGAAGGCGATGCTGTTAATACCATGACGTTCTGTGCCGACAAAGTTCTGTTGCTCGCCGATAAGCGACACGACGCCACAGCCCCCTTGCGAGCCGGAGATGATACCAGAATGGATCGCAGCGCCACAGATGAAGGAATCGCCACGATAAACGGGATTCAGTTCGTTTGACGGGTCGGGAGGTCCACCGACGATCAACGGAGCGTAACTAACCTCCTGGTCACCAACGGCTCGAGGGTTGAGGACACGGTAACTAGCGCAACTCGCAGGACATCGAAAAGCAAAGCTTGAGTTTGTGAACGGTCTGCAGTCCACGCCGTCGATACCGCAACCGTTGTTCTTGCTCCAGTACGTCACACCACAACTGATATCAGAGGGCTCACCCCAGCCCTCAATTTCGGATGCGACCTGGCCGTGCCAAAATACCAAAGCAAATGTGAGAATCCAGGCGGCGAAGTAGGCGAAAAAGAGCCACAGGCGATGCCTTTTAGCGGGCAGTACTCTGTCGAGGAGACGAAGCGGCGCATGCTGTATGGCAGGGAAGAAGGGGTCAATCTTCCAGATCCTGGGGTTCGGGGGACCCTTGATCCACCTCACGACAGTCCCGGCTACCCGGCGGGCGGGATACGGAACCCATCTCCAACGCTTCTGGGTGGCCTGGTCTTGCATGAAGCGCGGCGTGACGGGATCGAGGGGATACTCGGAATTGTCGGAATCGGGAGGCGTGTCGGCGCCGTCGGTGGCGTGTGGATGGAGAGGACGCCTCTGCTGGTGCTCGATGTCGGGCAAACTGGGTGAGCTGGAGAGGGAATCGGATCGACGGTTGCTCATGGTCAACAGGCACGCTCGTCGGCGCTCAACCCCGGCTCGAAAGACGAGATCATCAACTCTCTATGTACAGCTGGTGTCGGTGTCGATCGGGCGTTTAATCCGTCGGAGTGACGGTTGTGTATAGGTTCTATAAGAATTTACTGTCTATACAGCGAAATCTATAGGGCAGTAGTGCGACGATACAAGCAAGTATGAAGGATGAGGATAGGTATGTATATATTGACTATGTAGACAATTGTGCTGAAAAGCAGCGATAAATGATGCTCACGAGTAGTGTAAACCCATGATATACAATAACAGAGCCGAGGACCTGCTCAGCTAGCCTTCTGCGACAGGAAGGATTCGGAGGAGGTACAGAGCAGATGGGGTTGAGCGAGGGCTGGCTGATATAAGATGCCAAGACCACCGAAGAATGCGGAGACGACGCGCATGGCAGGCATCAGTTCAGGCAGTCAGTCAGCCCTGACAGATCTGAGACCCTGCATCCAGATGTCCGCTAAAACAGTTCCCGGGTCCTGGTACCTTATCTTATCTCCGAAAACCCAGCTGCTGCCAGCCGTCAATGCCTACCTTGATAGGTATGCGACCGGTCCAGCTTCAGTGAAGAAATGATACCCAATGACAATTGTGCTTTACAAAAAGATACCTGCAGTATGATCATCTTGAGAAGCTGATACATCAATAATCGACAGAGCTTGACAATTTCCGGGCCATCTTTCTAAAAGAACTGATATATCTCCAGCCAAATTTCTATGTTGCTAAGTCGAGTACTGAACAAGGGTTTTAACTAGGTACTTAGGTAGTTAAACCCGAGAAAGGAAAGGAAGTTATTTCCTTTCTAGGTATCTAACTTTACTTACGCCCGAGGTCCACCCTACTCACACACGCCTGTCTGTACCACGCCTTGTAAGAGCTCAAAGTATGGTTACTCCCGGGCCGGATGGGAGGACCATGTTCAAGATCCTCAAGGGCGCAGTCAGCGACGGCGTCGGCGCTCGTCTGGGGACGCTGTCTCTACCAAAGCGGCGCCCCATCGACACGCCCAATTTCGTAGGTCTCACTGCCCGAGGTGCTATACCTCATATGACTCCGGATAATGTCAGCAAGCTGTCTGAGCTAGGTGGAGTGTACATCGCTCTCGAAGACTGTGAGTGAATATTAAGAACCCATTCTAGTGAGCTGAGTTGAGCGAGTGAGTATTGCATCTGCTAACCAGACTTCTATAGTTATGGAGACAACCCTGAAAAAGACATCTCCCGCGTTGCTTGAGATGGAGTCGGAGGAGATAGAGCCATTGCATGCATTTACTGCCACACCTTCACACATGTTCACCATCCTAGGCGCCAGGCGACATCCGGCAATCAATTCTCCCATAGGAAATGCAAAGGATTCCATATCTATTTTCACATCTACCGGGTTTCAGAAGTTGACAA
This sequence comes from Xylaria castorea, assembly GCA_022495115.1. Classification (NCBI taxonomy): domain Eukaryota; kingdom Fungi; phylum Ascomycota; class Sordariomycetes; order Xylariales; family Xylariaceae; genus Xylaria; species Xylaria castorea. The sequence continues at coordinate 252,945 of MU382671.1, forward strand.
ATGAGGCCTACCGCCAATCCGTCGACTCAGTAAAGCCGGATGTTGTCATCCCACTGGCAGACATGACATACTCTCAAAATCCAACGTTTACTGAGACAAAGCGACGCACGAACGTCACAAGCTCAAAACGGCAACTTCGCATGGTCGAGCGGACCGAAGATTGGTTGGCCGAGTTCTTCGAAACGCCTATAGATGGCCAGGACGAAAACATCCCTTCTGTGTTCGCTCCGCTCCTCCCAATAGCCTACCCGACCCAATGGGAATATTTTAACCAACTAGAGCAGGACTTTGCCACAAGGTTATCCGGATTGGCAGTCTACGACGCCGACGTGCTTCCCGACCTTAGCAACCATGGTCCGCTGGTGCCTCTACCCCGTCTCTCACTAGACTACACCGCAACGCCACAGGAAGTCCTTCGCCAGGTCCATCTAGGCATCGATGTTTTCACTGTATCCTTCCTCAACAACATCTCCGACGCCGGCATAGCGCTCTCATTCGCCTTCCCGCCTCCTTCGGACTCTAACTCTGGCATCAAACCGCTAGGTATAAATATGTGGTCTCCCGAGCACGAAGCAGCCGTGAAACCACTAGTAGAAGGCTGCAAATGCTATGCCTGCACAAAACACCACTGCGCATTCTTGCACCACCTACTGAACGCGAAAGAAATGCTCGGCTGGACGCTCTTGCAAGTCCACAACCACCAAGTCATCAGCGACTTCTTCGCGGGGATTCGCGCCTCGCTAAGCGCGGACCCTCCAACATTCGAGAAGGATTACGATGAGTTCACCCGGGTGTACGACTCGGAATTGCCCAAGGGCACCGGGACCAGGCCGCGGGCGAGAGGATACCATTTTAAGAGCCGGGGAGGCGATAACAGGATCAACGTTCCTTCGTGGGAGAAGTACGCGACAGAAAGCGATCCCGCGCTCGCAGGGGAGATGGCGGGCCTGGCAGTTACTGGGGCCGCGGCCGAGGGGGGTAAAGAGACGCCTCTTGTTCCTGATGCCGATGCCGCCGAGCTGGATAAACAGGGGTTTGCTGAGATCTCTAAGTAATAGTACATCGTCTTTTGTTGGTGATGTGATACTCTGGATATCCAGTATGAGTCTGATTTTGGCGTGTCAGCTACACCGAACCTAGTATATAGAAGCTAATTCATGAGCTCAATCCGGTAGCCAATTGAAGCCAAGCCATCCCATACTGGTCGACTGTATCCAGCCTCTTGAAGTATCGTAATGTTGGTCTTACGTATTCTACCAGCTTTATACCTTATTCACGCCTTTTTCATGCTTGTCCAAAATGATTGTTTGAGATACAAAACTCTCTTATACAGTTATTTTCTGATACATACACATGCAAAAAGATAGATAATCTGTAAAGTCTTCAATTATCAAGAATCATAGCAGAAAGCCAAGAACACCATATTATGCGAATTATGAGAAGAGAACCAAACGGTATCCAACAAGGTTTCCAGTAACAAGTGGTAACGCCCCAACACCATACCTAAATGCTATAGCAAATGATACCTAGCTCGATCTAAAGTCTACTTTCTATGTATGTATATATACCCAATCCTCCTCTATTCAAGGGGCCACTTTATAAGAGCAAATGGTAGGTAGGAAGGGATATCGGGGGCGCCGAATTATTATTAGGTGAATCGGTCAATCAGTCGGCGTCGGGTTGAGCTGGGGTTAAATAGTTATTGGAAGAGAAGGAGGACTGTAAACCTTCTCTCCGGTACCCCAGTCGTAAACGGGAGTGCAGCAAAGCCCGGCAGTATATCCAGTGGCCATGCGACAAATCCTAGGCCCAAAGGGCTCGTGGTTGCTGTCTGCGGCAGATCCCAGCAAGAATCACTCAGATCGAATTTGCTCAGGCTGCTCAAACTTGACTGGTATTCGTCTTCTCTGGCAGGGCGGCACCCTTACAATCCTCATTGTCATCACCAGCATAAGCATACTTGCTGCGTCGTCGAATGCGCTCGCCATATTTCCAAAACAGGAACGGGATCATACAACATAGCAGACTAATGCCGGCCAGGAGGGTACTAGCCCACTGATATCCAAGGCGATCATACAGCTGGTGAGTGAACAACACGACGCCCGCGCCCCAGAGGGAGCGGATGAAGGTCTTGGAAGCGAGCGCGGACGCCGCGCGGTCCTGGTAGGTGTCGACGAGGTAGTTGTTGGCGGCGTTGTAGATGAAGATGAAGCCGAACCCGACGGGGAAGCCGGCGAGCGCGGGGCCGACCCAGATGAGGCGCGGGTACGACGTCCAGGCGAAGATGATCAGGCCGATGGGAATGAGCCAGCAAGCGAACATCATGGGGATCAGTCGCAGCTCCGCCGGCGGCAGGCGACCCGCGTGCGGTGCAATGACCTTGACGTAGTGCTTGTTGACGAACGGCGAGCACATGGCGGAGGCGAGGACGCCGATGGCGAGGGGAATGCTTTGATTTTACCACGTTAGTAAGGTCTCTCGTTATCATACAGCAAAGCGGAGAATGAAACGCTCGAGTAAGGAGTCGGAACGAAGGAAGAGGACTTACAAAGTCAAACCCGTAAGACCAGCCGAGTACCCCTTACCCTCGTGGAAGACGATAGGGAAGGCAATGAAGAACATGTACAGCAACCCATAAAGCACGGACATGTACAGAGAGATAAGGAAGACGATGAGCTCGCCGAAGAGCAGCTTGAGCGGCATGACGAGGAAGATGCGGATGCGTTCGCCAAGGGGCCGCATGTCGAGGTCCTGCTCCGTCACCCAGTCCTGCTCGCCCGTTTCCTTCCGGAGCTTCTCGGCGCGCTTTGCCAGGATCGTGGGCGCGTACGTCTCCGGCACGGTGAAGGTGATAAGCGCCCAGATGACACCGGCCAGGATCAGCGTCAGCCAGTACAGCCAGCGCCAGCCGAGTGCGTCGGAGAGGAAGCCGCCGACGAGAGGTCCGACTGAAGGGTCACGATGTCAGATCCCCGATTACTTTTATAGTGGCAATCGAATGCCTAAGGTTAGGGTCAGCTAGGAAAATTGACTTACCTGCGGGTCCGATGAAAGGGGCTGCGGAGAAGGCAGCCATGGGGATACCGCGCTCCTCGGCCTTCCAGAGATCAGCAAGGGTGCCGCCGATGATGGTAATGGGGGCAGAGAAGGCGATGCCATCGATGGCTCGCCCCACTAAGAGTGTCGTAATATTCTTCGCGACCGCACAGGGGATAACGAAGACCACAGCGATAGCCAGCGTTGATACGCTATAAGTGAATCTCGAATCAGCGAACGAGCTTGCAAATCCCCTTGGGAGGGCTCGACAATACTTACTAGATGACCTGGCGGCCATAGACTTCTGATAAAGGGGCGAAAACCAAAGGGCCTTTCATTCCATCCCAGTCAGCTAAAACTCACCGAGCCGAGCAGAAGCTTCTAATAGGTCAGGGGATGCTCACCAACTCCGAATCCCACGACGAACAGGGTGATACTCAAAAGAGCGACTTCCCTGCTGCAGCCGAACTCCGACGCCACACCGTCAATGTCTGGGGTGACGACCGACGAAGCGAAGGCGACGACAAAGCAAGTGGTGGCCACGACCATGGTGATGTACCACTTGAACGCCTTGCTCCAGTTCTTGGGGTTTTCCGGGTCGCCGGGGTGGAAGGTGACAAGACGATAGCGGCGCTGGCCGTCAGGTTCGACGGGGCCTGGTATCTGGCCATCGCGCGTCTCGACGATGTACTCGGCGAGGTTGGCCGCGTTTGACAGAGTTCGGTTTGGAAGGTTGATGTCGTAGCTCATCGTCGGCTCCAAAGGGGGCTCATTTAGAGTACTTGTCCGTGACACGGGGTCGGATGGTGCGTTATCTGCGCCGGTATTCCGACCGTTGAGATCCGCTGTTGAAGCCATCGTGTTTGGAGATTCGCTGACAGCTACCATCAGATAGGGGTGAGGCTAAGCCAATGTCCGATATAAGACTGACGATACTAGTAAACATGCAAACTCAGGCTACTTCATGTGCGGGTACATGGTTCTTATATAGAGAGTACGTGGCGACAAAATGCTTCTTATATTAAGGTACCAAAGGTGTATCTTCTCGCTCGTCGTAGCGAGAGGGCGAGCATCACGTCTCATTGGCCACGATGTAGAGCTTGGCTCGGGTTGTTCCCGATGGTGCTGCGGGACGCCACGTTTTCCAGAGTAACATCATGATGCATCCAATCTATGGTATCTTGCAGCTCGGAGTTGGTTGCATGACTTTTCAGGGCGAGATGGCGAGACACGGTAACTTATGCTTTGCCTTTTGAGGACAAGACACTAAAGATGAAGCAGCAGCAGGGATCTAGGTATACCAAAAGGCTCAGAGGCTCTGCGATACTTCCTTTCAGCCATGCATGCATGTGTGCCCCTTGTATTGGCCAATGCGCGTTCGGCTATGGTTCGGCAAATTTGGTCCTAAAAGAGTTCATCTGTCTTGGCATCATGTTATTGACATGAATGCCGTCAGGTAGCCTCAAAATGCCCAGACTTTTGGACCCACCCTGATATTTCAAGACTTCTTGTCTCGCTATGCCTCGCGAGAAGCACCGAAACGCGAGGAGCGAGTTTAATTTGGTTCCCGATATTCGGTGCTTGGCATATCAATGATCATGAACGCAAGCACATAAAATCATGCAGTTTTTTCTCAATCATTGTAAAATGCAGTAAATGGCTTGAAGGTACTGGAAGATGCGCGATATTCGCGTTTGGATGAGATTCTCATATCTATACATCGAGACTGCTTCACTCGACACTGAGAATAGTGGAGTGACAGAGGCCGGAGAGGAAAAGAGAGCGAGCAATTCGCGTACTTAAGGTTCTGAAGAAGTACCTCAATTTAGAGGCTCTTCGGCACGTGCAAATGGCACCCAAATTTGCCCCCTTTCGGGAGCCAATACCCTGTAGCGCAGATTGTTCCTGCACCCTGTCGCTTCCACGCAGCTGGATCCACAGATGGCACGCTGCATGCCCCACCAAATAGTTCAAACCTTGTAGCTGGTACCCTGTCAGCGTAGCAATACGTAGCATTACGGCTAGAAGTTTTTGTACATAGTATTACGTAGTGATAGAGATAGAAGACCTAACGTTAGTTCTAACGGGTTGTAACTGGAGCAAAAACTCATGCAGTCTAAAAACGGCTAGTTTTACTATAATAGTGTAGGCTAATCGTATCTTATCGACTTGGGCTGTTCTAATTGGCTGCAGTCAGTCTTTGATAAGACTCTGCTGTAGGACCGCGGGCGGGCAAAAGGAAGAAGGACCTGCGGGCTCATATTGACCTTTGTAAGTGAAGTGGCTTATGTAAGTGGCCTGTGTAAGTCGGAAGACAAAAAATCTCCGGTCCCCCTTGCTTACTTAGCCCCAAAGTCGCAGCGTAAGCTTAGTTATTCATCTTATCTTGATGTCCGAGTACAGAGAGAACGAGCGGATAAAGCGGTTTGGTGCGAATGTTCCTGACACATGATTTTACAGCATGCTCCTCCCGTCTAGCTACGCACTCTGTCTATTGGTAGATCAACAGGGTTTGATAAGCTGTTCGTCAACGGGTCGGGAGGTACGTATGTTGATAAGGCTCTAAGTAGAGTCTAGTTTGCGTGGGTGGGTTCCCGGCGGCCATATAGCACCTACGAGAAAAGCACATATTATTGAAGTACCAGTATTATAAAGTGCCTCTAGATCTTGAAAGGTATTAAAACAGGCGAAGTTCTACCTTTTATAATTAAGTTACATATCAAACGCTCGCTTATATATCTGGTTAATCCATCATTTTATCAAATTCAGCCTAAGAAAGTTGAATAAAAGCAACCGGAAAATAAACCTTGCTAAAGCATCTGCTCCCTATCACTAATCCTAAGCCTAAGCCACGACCTTTGGGGCGTGTAGGCACGGGACGCCGGAGGTTTTCTGCCCTACAAGCTAGTCGCATACACAGGCCACTTACACACAATAGGCCATTTATACAAGTACCACACGGTCGTAGTTGCGTAGTCAAAAGTGATTATAGGCGTACGGACGCCAGGCTACGCGGGGGAAGGGGGCGGAAGAGGAGGGAGCTGGGCACCCCCTCCAGCTACATGATATTCCTGTCGCAGAACTGACCTTGATCGGCCTCCCTTGAATTTTGGTCTCCCTAACCCCTTCCACGGACCCGTGGGGCTCGCCGCGACGGACATGTGCTCATACTCGCGTGGAAGAACCCCAACCAGCAAGCTTTCGTACTCGAGGGGATGAACATCCACACCCCTATCGTTGCAACCCCTATAAAACCATTGCTCGCAAGACAGCCCGTGGTTGTCTCTACAGTCGGGTTTCACTTTTCCTGTAGCCAGTAAGAGCTGCATAATCTTCTGGTGTCCCTTTTCAGCAGCATATGAGAAAGGCGTCCTCCCTCGATAGTCTTTGGAGTCAGGATTTACTCGGCCACTGCTGATCAGTGCTTGCACCGTCTTATCCTGTTCCATCCATGTCCCAGCTGCATAAGACAAAGCAGTACGGCCTGAATTATCTTGAATATCTGGAAGGAAACCAGGTGCAGACAATAGGAGGTTTACGATTTCCACACGTCCGCCTATCGACGGCAAGGAGACAGCCGTTTGGCCAAGTATATCTCGGCAGTTTACGTTGATGCCTTCGACTGATAGGAGCAGTTCAACACATTCCTTGCATCTTGCGCCGGCGTTCAGAACCGGGCGTCCGTACGGATCCCTTTCATTGACATCGAACCTCTTGGTCATCAGAAGAAATCGGAGGAGTTCCACATCGCCGTCTCTGGCTGCGTCGCACATTAGCGTTTGGTTCGCGTACTTATGGTCTGACTCTTGCTTGTACTTAATCATTTGCGTTGATAAGGATTCGTAAAATACTACTCGCTGTTCATTCCAATACTGGAATGGCCCATCAATAGGGTGCTGGCGTACTTCAACTTCCACAAGCGATTTCACCGTTTCGAGAGACCCAGAACGCAGCGCGGCCCTCCATGGTGTACCGGCAGTCTCTATTCCGGTCTCGAATGGTGATAGGGCCCAGCTGGTTGCTGAGATGAGATTTGAACAGCCCTCTGCTGCTAGGATGTAGAGTACGCGGCAACCCTGTTTATATGCTGTATGACCAATTATAGTACCAAGCCTAAGCCAAGATTCCAGGTTGTAAGTCGCCAGAAAAGTTACTTGGGAGATGCTAGCTTCTTGGGCCCTTTCCGAATGCCAGAAGAGATTCTCAAAAGCGTAGTTTATGAAGTGTTCCCTGTTGGGTTTGTTAAGGAGAAGTATGGTTGAGTAATTGTTGATGTAAGTTGCGCAGCATTTTCTTAAAATGTCATGTGACGTTCCGTGGTAGCTCCCTTCATGGTCCGAACATATGGTCCTTAACCCGTCCAACTTTAATAAGAAATCTCTTACTGATTCATGAATGAACTGTACCGTGTTCCGATACCTCGGTGTCTCTACTATCTCTGCCAGACCCATTGAGGCATCAATGATAAATCTATCAACGACATCATTCGACACATGGGTTTCGTCTAGCTCTGATATAATTTCTGGTTCAACATTCGTGCCGGTAAGAATGCCGTGATATAGCTGCCAAGTGCTGAGTGCCTGTCGTGCGTAGAGAATCCATCTGAGATAAAGCTCGAGTTCAGCCTTTGAGTGACTACTTCTGGTGATCATATCTTCGAAAAGCGCATGTAGATCCGATGGAATATCTCGAAGGCGCTGCTGCAGGGCGTGTAAACGACCATGGTCGTATTCCTTATTAAGCATGGGAACCACAAGTGCTAGCCAAAGAAAGACACCTGATGCTTTTGAAAGCAGTCCATTCTTGACTTCTTGAGCAGGTTTGCTACTTCCTATTCGGATTTTGTCGTCGACGTAAGTCTTGAGATCCTGGCTGTGGCCATTTGCGTCTTCAAGGACAAAGGTACAAGAGTGCCCAACTGATATATATGGATAATGTCGACTTGAAAACCAAACGTAAAGATTCTTCTGCTTTTTCGTCGTTGTGTGTCCAAGGTCTTCAAAGAATGACACCATTTCACGTATTGAGTCTTCCTCGCACTCATCAAGTGCGTCAATGTAGCAAACAAGATTGCGTCTCGGTGGTATTTCCCCAAGAATGCGTTTTAGGAAATCCTGTAAGGCCTCAACACTCCATTTTGGTATTTTCTCCGGGAGTGTAGGCCGAATCTCTTTCGTCGGAAGGCAGTCAAGTAATTGTGTAATTAAGGAGCGGTACAATCCTGCCGTCGTTTTCTCAAGCTCCGTCCCACGAGCGTTGAAAAAGAAGAAGATGACATAATCAGAATCTCCGGATTGGCGGGCTTGTTTGAGTGCATATTTTGTGAGCGTCGATTTCCCGGCTCCTGGTTTACCACGGATCCATAAAATCCCATGATGATCCTGGTACTTAGCTTCATTCAGCCAATCGAGATATTCAGGTTTCTCGAGGAGCCAAGCACACGTACGATGGTGCTCGGCGGCTATTGCCTCAAACCGTGTCATGTCATGCTCAAATGCAAGTGACTTCTTAATTTCCGACATACTTGGATTCCCTTGATTAGCGGCGGCACGATGTTGTTTTTGACTAGTCCCATTCTGCAGGAGTGCCTTCACCATTCTAGTCACTGCTGCAATTACTTTAACATATTCGGGATCACTCAAACTTCTAAATCTGCACATCTCCATATGATTCCGCGCAATGTGTTCGGTGATTTCGAAATCGGGCAAATTGAGGTATGAAGAGTGATCTTCTACGACCTGCAATATCTATGTGAGCACAGGACGGTCATAACCCTGTACGATGATGCATACCTTCTTGCCACCAAGTATTGTCACACCGTATTGTTCCTGGAAGGAGTGGATGATCCAATCATGTTTCATCGCAAGAGGTCCGAAATCATCACGAAGCTCACGGAGCCTTTCGGATGATGGTAGGAGGGTGCTGACGATTTTCTCATTCACTGAGAAACCAGCGGCTTTAACAGCCCTTTCTGCAATCCGTAGAAGAAAGCCTCTGGGGTCTGCACCGCCGTGTGGAGTACCGAAGAATATGATACCATGGGTAGATTCGGCAATGGATCGCAGGAACTGGCGTGAGCCATGACATCCATCCGATCTCCTGAGCATCTCTTTTACCACAATGCCGCCCAAGCTGTGGACAATGAAGACAATGGGCCTTGAAAAGTACTCTTTGCGCTGGGCTTCAAGACCAACTAGAAAGTCCCACGATATATCATACACGCTATTCTGACTTGTTTGGCCAGCAAGAGCATGCCGGATGTGTGTGTCGTACCCAAAGGTTAATATCCTAGCGTCTGCAACAGTCAAAGGGAGCAAATCTTGCGGCCAGTAGGTTCCAGAATGCCGAGGTTCATCAGCACCATCATTAGGCGTCTGAAATAGGCGAGATCTCCATCGATGGTTGGATTCTTTCCTTGGCTTGGATTTGTCTTGCACATCTGGGCCGGTGTATTGCCAGGTTTTCACAGGATCACCAGTAAACCCATGAACGAGAACTATACTAGTGAAGCCGTTAGAGAAGGAGTTTATCAAATGTATACCAGTATATCTTACTCTAGAACAGCAGTTTCTGGATCCACCAACGTTGTAAGCCCCATTTAGCGGCAGTGAGCCTGATCCAGGCTACTTCAGTTACTAGCTTCTAGGGTCTGAATGTATATGCAAATAAAGGAACAAACATATGACCGTACAATCGGTAAGAGCACAAGGAGGATAGGTACATGTTCGCTCATCAATGAATGAAGAAAGTCTCAAATGATCATCAGGCTGAGCTGGCAGGCAACACATTGAAAAGGTCCCGGATTATCGGGCGTTACTACTCCGCTCTGAGTTTAGCGAGCCAATCATCATAAAGGTCAGCGGATTATATCACATATACCACCACAGTCCCCTCCTCCGCCAAGAATAATTGAATTGGGGGTTTAAGCCTTTCGTATATTAAGAATGATTGCTTGTATTATCAATATGTTTATATATGAACTTAGTTGCTATAACTAGCTTTATTAGCAAATCAACCGGAACAGATGCCAAAGGTTTTATTGCTCAGCTTAGGTTAGCTAACACTAGTTAAAGGACTATTAATGAACGTATTTTATCTCTTACGTGCGCTGATTGTACACACTAGGTAGACATGGTTGCTTGAGACGGCTTCCCTTGTTATTGATTTGTTTTAGATACTCCATGCTCCGTGTCTACTTGTTGATGATATATCATAGTTCGAAGGTTCCGTTTCTATTAACATGGTGCAATAGTGTAGTTAGGACGCATATAACAAGGGCCTGGTTTCACGGGCTTGGGAGAGTGTTCATATTGCAATAATTATCTAGGGCGACAAGGGGGCCATGAAGGTCCAGTCCTTCTCCTTGAGCTAGGCGGCGACCTTTGTCTCTATATTCGAAAGCCTCGCTTTCGTTCCTGGCCCTCTCTCTCGTATAGCCTGTCACATTAGATCAGGTCTATACGGGAGCCAGTTTAGCCGATCAGGCAAACGCGGGAGCGAAGCCTAGCTGAACGGGTACGGAAGGGCACAGGAACTAGCTTGGCTGCTCATATGATTATATAGATAATATTGGAGTCCTGGCCCGAAGGGTTTCGGGTACCTGAGCCAGTCCCAATCCCTCGGGTCATCCATGTGACACCGGTCGGCTGGCTACATTGCATATTGCACTGCATTTTTAGCTCTAAGGAAGGGCTTGATTGTCGTTCGTGTAGAGATGGTGGCCAATAAGACGTCAAATATAGTGCATTATATCTTTCACTGCATTTTTAGCTACACCAGAAGAGAAGTCTTTTGCGTATCTACAGTAGCTCAATAGAATACGACGCCGAGGCCGCCTGTAAACCTTAGTCTGGACTTTGAGATATCGATAATCACTCATCCTTATCAGAGGAATATGACAACACGACGAAAGGCCCTGTGTTTGGTCTGTTCATTCACTTCTCAGCTGGGTTCGCAATCTTCTAGACCAAGGCCCTCGCTCAGTATCTCTCGTTGGTGTTTATATGTATGTCTATGCTACCATCCTAAGCACTAATCTTTCTATATGACGATGTCACGGCATTAGACTTAAGTTAGGAAAGCGAGAACATAGAGTAATCATGATTGTCCTGAATGATATTCGATAATCGCATTTGCCACGCAAGCTGATAGCTACGGGAAGCGCAAGGCGGCGCTACAATATGGAACGTACGTCGTTCGTTGACTATACGAGAGACTGTCATAGATGGAGCGTTGTGTGTTGTTGCACGCACTTGGATTGCTTGTGTATTATCGCTGTATAACTGATCGAAGTAGGCTGCCATATACGTTTCAGAGGATTCCTTTTTTTGTCTTGCCGGGCGTTAGAGGCGCGAAAAGCCTTACATAAGAGTTTTTTGTTATGTAATTCAATACGACAGTCAACAATGTCTTGACCCTTTAAAGTCTTGCATCTATCGGTATGCCCCCAACACGCTTCGAAGATACCTCAAGGCGGAGGGACCAAACTTCCAGTTAGCCCAAACACCAACGCCCAAGACCGCCCAGCTCAACAGACCCTTAGCAATGAAAATCCTTCTAATCATCTGAAAAGTTTCTTTCTCATTGAGCCTAGGGAAGGGCTCATCGGGTACCTTAGCACCCAGGAACTCACAAAGCGGACCCCAGCCCTGCTCGGGCATGAACTCCAAGACGGGTCGTCCGCGCTTCCTTGCTTCGTCGAGCACCCACTTACGATGGCCATCATAGACATCCGTAGTCCAGGGGACGGGGTTTCCGTACATGCGACGACACCAGCTCATCCCCTCACAGTTCAGTCGATACCACAAGCGATCTGCAGGGAAGAACAGACACGTGGCCAGGAACCGCCACGAGAAGAAGAACTCGAAGGACTCCTTCGCCGACGCGGCCCACACGGCGCCGCTGCTGCGCTGGTTCAGCACGATTGCGGCCTCGGGATACATGTCCATCAGGTCCGCCGCGAAGAAGATGACGGGAAGGTCGGCCACCGAGGCATGTCCTGCCATGAGCTCCCCGACCATCTTCTGTCGCTTTTCCCGGTCTTGCTCACGCACTGCGTCGAGCATCAGTTGTGCGCGATCTGTGTGGGGGAGCACGTGGGCCATGTGCATGCAGGGCCCGAAACCTAGGCGTTCGATCGCCGCTTGCACTGATTCCCGTCGCTGTTAGACACTTCAACGTCGTGGAGGAGAGGATGGGCTTACTGGAACTTGTCGCGGCGCGAGGTGGTCCTGCGCATATGACTTTGATTTCGACCAGCTTGGTCTTGTCGACCACTCGGTCGTCTACTATAAATCGAACCATACTGCCGAGGGATCAGGGTATACTGAATTTCAGCTCGCAAGGTGGTATGTTTGGGGTGAGCGGAAACTTCAGACACATAGGCGGGCATCAATGAGATGAAAATGTAAGATATATGGAGATGAAAGGATGAATACACAGTATATAAGAGGCAATTCAAGGATTCGCATCTGTCTACCTATTGCACAGACCAAGGCTTTAAGTGCTTATTCTTTGTTTGATGAATAGCATAACAACCTTGTAACCTCTTACACCTCGGGTGGAATGTGCCAGACAAATTGATGCCCTGGAGCATGCAGCTTACCAACAATTTCATATCATATCTTATGAGATTGCAGCATGGACGTACTCATTACCATGCAAGTGAGATGCCTAGATGGCTGAATGAGAAACTCACAACATGCATTGCCTTACACCACGTCTGCTTGAAGGATGATATCGGCCCACTTAATGACCAGAATAGGGAAAGCGCTTATCTACCCCACAGTCTACCCTCAGCCAATCATACCACGCATTGATAACCAACATCGAAAAATAATTTCGAAGCTTCAGCTCCGGACCAACCACTCACGATATCCGGGAACTTCCTACCACAATCAACGACGACCACCCAACAAACCTCCGAGTCCGCAGCAGACAACCACTCAGTCTCCCATCATCCCCGACAACATCTACCTCGTCAAAAAAACTAGACCCAAACAACCGACACCATGCATCTAATGTACACCCCCGACGAGAGCGGCAAGTCAGTAGCCCCCAACCTACAACCTCACCCTCCACCATCACTCCACCCTCGAACACGAGAAGAAGCGATAAGAAAAGAGAAAGTGAAAAAAATGAGAATGAGAGAAAGTTATTGACCATCTCAAAAAAAACAGGCGCATCTACACCCTCAAAAAGGTCCTAAACGCCACCGTCACCAAGTCGGCGCACCCGGCCCGCTTCTCGCCCGACGACAAGTGGTCGCGCCAGCGCGTGACGCTGAAGAAGCGCTTCGGGCTATTGTTGACGCAGCAGAGTAAGCCCGCCAATCAATCCCCTTCCTCCCTCCCTTCCTTCCTTCCTTCCTTCCTTTTCCCCGTCCTCACCGTCCTTCCCCATTTCCGACCATGTAGTGAGAATTGAAGAGCCAAACTCCCAAGAGCCACTAACTGACTGACTGACTGGGCTCCTATTGTAGAGAACAAGGTCGCCGAGACGCATTGATAAACCAGCAAGCAAGTAAGCAAAGCAGACAAACGGGAAGAAAAGGGGGGCAAATAAAGACCGACAAATGGTGTCGAAATGATTATCCACCGACGCGGCTACGTTCGTCAATCGACGTGGCTCGGATTAAATAAAGGGCAGGCGTTCTCGGCGTGCGGGGAAAGAAAGAAAGAAAGAAAGAGATGCTTTAGGGATATCTATCTGTCTAGGCGCGCTTATCAAGTATCAGGATCTGCCTTGAAGAAAACTTGGCAGCGGCGATGATAAATCCACGACGGAGGTAATCCGAGTAAGCAACAAGACAGGAAGGGGTCGCAGATCCAGCGAGATCCATAATGTCATAATCTTATCGGGAGCGGGCGGTCAAATGGAAAAAAAAAAGTTAACTTGGTATCAATCTATTCATTCGTTTCAATCATGCAATGTGTCTATCTAAAACCTCTTCTTGGAGTTAATATTCCTCCCCGCACCAACACGTATCTTTCCAGTACCCGACTGTCTATGTCCGCTCAGGATACCTGGCAAGTAATCATCATCCATGAGATCCCGCTGCTTCGTCCTTTGTTGCTCGGTCGCCTTGCGCTCGTACTCCTTCTGGTCCTCGGCAAAGATCAACTCGCGTCCCCAACCATTCTTGCCCCCTCCGGGTCCGCGCGCCCTCCCATTGGGGGAGCCGTGCACGGGTTTGGGGACGCTGTACACGTTACCCCGGTTATTCCACTGGAAGTTCTTCTTGAGGTAGATGGTAAAGTTGCCCGCCGCGTCCGTTGCGCAGCTCACGCGCGTCAGCGTCGCCTGCCCGCACCGCGGACAGAACTGCTTCGCCGTGTCCCGCGTAATTTGGAAACACCCGTGGCACCGTAGCGCCCATGTCTTGACGCGCGTGATACGCGCTAGCCCCGACGATACTAGATTTAAGTTTATTCGGAGTAGCACGTTTTGCATCGCGTAATCGGATGTCAGTAGTGCGACTTTGAGGACTCGCTGCGCCGGCTGCACGGGTTGCGCAAGCTGGTCTTTCACTTGGTGTTTCTTGAGGTTCGAGGGTGTGATCCAGCCGTCGTCGTCGTCTTCTGCTTCTTGTATATTGGTGTCGTCTGTTGTTGTGGTCTCTGTTGCGAAGTCTACTGTGGGCGTCGCTGACTGCTCTAGACTTAGAGAATCGAGTGTTTGAGTGATGGCTTCTTGTTCTGTGATGGGCTGTGTCTCCTCTGTTGAGGGATCCGCAGTCCCCGCAGGTTCTGAAAATGGCGTCTCTTCTGCTGTATTAACTTCGACCTTTTTTGATTCTTCCGCACCCTGTGCATCTTCTGTTGAAGCCTCTCCAGCGACGTCAGGGTTATTTGATGCGTTTGCCTTCTCCTTCTCTATTTGTGCGGGGGATTTCCCATTCACTCCCTTCTGACCGGGGGTCTTTCGTAGCCGCCAGTCGCCACCGTTCAGCTCACACTCGAGTTCATATGCCAGAGCCATGAGGTGTATATCGGGCTTGCTGAGAACTTCGAGGTCACCGGTACGGCGAGCAAAGTCGGTGACGAACTTGATGCTTGCGGGCCTCGGGGATCGCAGTTTTAGGAAGGGAAGGAGGGTGGTCTCGACTCGTGACCGTGTGGCAGCATCGCGAATCTCGGATACGACAGATGGAAGAGTGTAGAGCTCGTCTGCTTGGGCGAGCAGAGTGCTCACGGGCGGGTCGTTCTTGATGAGGGGTCCTGCATCGAGAATCAAAGCGTGTATCGGCTTGGATGGTGTTGTCTCGGCAGGTGCAGTTTCGGGTCCAGACGCAGTCGGCGCATTCTGCGCATTTTCTACGGTCGCCATAATGTTTAATGGACCGTTGTTCCGTATGGTCTATGTGGGAGTAGACAAACTAGGTACACAGACAATTGATAGCGACGGTGATGGTTCTACCTATGAAAATGGTGGGGTCGTTATAGGTACTTTCTAAATTTCGGATTTGGTGGGGTTAGCGGGATGATGGAAATTTTGGCGGAGAGCTCCGGCAGAAATGCGAAGGCAGACTAATCCAGATATAGTTAGCCTAGATCGTAGCTCTCGGTAGTTACAACTTGGAACTATCTCATGCATCATTCTTGCTTTCACGATAGTCGTTCGACATATCCGCTCTCACTTGACTTCTGCAAGAAATCATCTGCCCATGGATGTGGCTTTTGAATTTCTATAAGATGAGGCTTGCGAGTCTATTTGAGTGGCGTATCATTACTATCTATCTACTATGTAATGATTATTAGCAAACAGCCACCCTCGACAGGACTCCGTTGCAGCACACGAGATTAACACTAGGCATGAAAAACCGGGTTACTGCTATATACTACTGTAACCTGCTTACAAATCATCGATTCGAGAAGCGAGTCATACAAAACAGCTAGCTAGCTCAGTGGAAGAGCGCCGGGCTCATAACCCGGAGGTCGATTGATCGAAACAATCGCTAGCTAAAATTTGGCACACATTTTTGACCCTCAGTGTTTTAATCTCAACTTGAGCCTCTCTACTTGTACTTGTATTTCCTGCATTTATGCTTAGCTTCTGAGACCTGTTGCCTTTGTTCGCTTTTCCTTCCTTCTCTTTCCCTTTATATTAGTCACGGGTGGCTGACCTGTGTGGCTAACCTGCAGGTGGCTGACTTGGGTGGGACCCACTGATCACATGACCAGCCCACCGTGCACACACACAAATCTCTTGTATGCAAATTGACTGCTAGAAGCCTTCCTTTCTAGCTCTCCATCTTACGATTAATATACAAATGGGACCCCAAATTGGAGCCTTGCCTCTGTAAAGGACACCAATCGTGACAATATTTAAATACCAGGAGACTCACAGGCTAATAACATGTATTTGCTTAAAGATAGCTATCGACCTCCATAAGAGAAAAAACCATCAAGAAATATGAAAAAGGAAAAAGGGGCAAAAACAAGGAGGTTAAGAGAAGCATAATCATAGTAGCAATAGGAAGCATAGTGAGAGAGATTCCTGGAATAAGGAAGAAAACACCATTGCTAATAGTGTTGTCGTTTTATCAGTCTATAATTCTAAAAGCATTGAAACTAAAGCTAATTGTTCTCTTTCATAGTCTAAATAAAGATACGAGGTAACTATTATATACGATCACCAGACCCATTCCGTTTTTGAGGCATGGGTCTAGTGTTTGCGTACGAATTCTCCAACCTTGGCGGCAACATCCCACGCGCTTTTCTCAAAGCCAAGCAGCTCGCCTGAAAGAAACGTGTCGTGCACCGCATCTTTCTCGTAATTCAATTCTATCACGTTCCCATTGACATCAGTCATCTCCTTCGCCCACTGCGTGATTTGCTCGTACAACACCTCAGCTGAGGCTGCATTTACGAATACGGGGACGGGTGTCGGAAACGGGTTACCATGTGGCGTGATGTACGGGTCAGACACGGTGTCGGGCCAGCTGTTGGCGTAGGCATGCGCGCCCCAGCGCGGGAACGCGGATGGTATGAAGTCCGTGTCGCGGTGTGGGTTGCTCGACATGTCATATTGGAATGGCGCGACCCACGGTGAAAGTAGAATGGCGCATTTGGGCGTGGGGACGTTGATCTCCACCCCAAACTCGTGGAGGTATCGGAGAAAGGCGGTCGAGAGGTTGCCGCCGGCACTGTCACCAACTACGACGATCTGATCTGCCGGAACGTGGACCTCGTTGAGGAGGAAGAGGTAGCTGGATACCGCGTCCTGCAGTGCGGCTGGGAACGGATTCATACCTCCGTAACCCGAGAGGCGGTATTGTACAGAGAAGACGGCATCCGCGCCTCCTTTTTCAAGCAGCCTCTTAGCGGCCGAGCGGCAGCCCGCGTCCCGCCCATCGCCCTGGATGAAGGCTCCTCCATGGAAGTAGAGGGCAATGGTTTTCCCTTTCACATCTGTGCCGGGAGCATGCGGAAACCACGTCCCTCCGATTGTCGTGGGCTTGACAGTCTTGTGTAAGAGCGGCCCTTTATAAACGTCTAGAGTGGAAGGTGTTACGGTCTGAAACCTCTCACCCTCTTTGCCCTTTTCTAATGTGAGCGTCTCCGTAACACCGACTCGAGATACTAGATCTAGGATCGGATGAAGGAGGCGGGTCATAAAGGTCTGCTTTGCGCTCCATGCCGGATTTGGCCGGAAGGAGGGGACTAAGGCCACCAGAAAGTAGTAGGGTAATCGTGGTACAATCGTGGCGATATATGACAGTTGGAATAGGAACCGTAGAGGTTAGTACGACAGCAACGAGTATCCTACCCCGTTCGCCATGTTGCTTGAAGTGATGTTGTGATGGCGTAACAACGGATGCACGATTTGTAATCTATCAGATACCTAAGTTCACTACAATCTCTTGCTTACATCGCACCAAGCCACAGATCACGCCTGGGACCCATGACTGCGCCACTGTGGAGGTACGCATAAATTTGCTCTTCCAGACGAGAAAGGCTTATCAGTAGTGTACTATATATTATGGCTCTTTGATCATCAACCTACTTGGGATAAGTTAAGCATGATAGAACTTATAAGGCAGATAGTCAAGGGTCTGTAAACCAACAAATTACGTCAGCGCTCTCTGGTAGGAGACTATGCTTTTGATTATGCTAAGTGTATTAAGCATTAGTCCGAATTACAGCAACATTATGGAGGGAGCAAAACCTGAGATGAGTAGAACATCTTGGAGATACACGCTTGTTAAGGTCGCCAGTACAGCACATGCACCCATTCAGCCAGATCGCTCTGCCTCGCCTGGCGTTACATCCATTGGTGACTGTTTCCCTCGCGGAATATACAACCTTTCACGTCTAAGTAATCAACGGGCTGTACCAGTACTTAGTCTAGAGATTTAGAGGGCTATGGGTTCGCATTACTGAAAGTCGGGACGTGTTGCTTTTTGTACGTACTATCAAGACAATTAGGGCGCAAAAGTATAGTTTATTGTTTCCTACACCTCTCTTGTCTCTTATTAGCGCCTGTATACAGAGAGGAGCGATATCAGCACCTTATTATGCAATTGTTGGTACATAGCCGTACACTAACTCCTGTTGACTGACCCTAGCCTTCGCGATCTATCTATAGCCCTAAAACCCCCTAGTAGATGTCTTGTTCTCTCTCCTGAGATTTTGCAAAACTTCGACCTTTCCTTCATCCGTGTTTTCAACATATCGTCAAACATTCAAGTTGTAGCACAAAGGTATAGTAGATTGTTTGGTGAATGTTGAAGCAGATTCGTTGGTTAGCCACGTTACTAATTCAATCCAATTAGTTATTCGTGTGCCAAATATCGTGGACGCTCGGGGTGGAACAAATGATTTAATTGGTTATACTAATCTGACTCTAGATACTTGAAGAATTGAATTGAATTGCCGTTATACAATATTGATAAACCATTTCACCTCATCGTGGACCAGGTTTAGGAGTGGAGGTAAGCCCAGTTCAAAAAGTTCAAAACCTCCTTGTCCACATTGGTGAGATGTAGAGCATATACGCGTTGTATTGAGACCCATTGACTATTTGACCTCTACAGCAGAGCGATGCCACCAAAGAGACCTCCCATGACTGCGACGTGCACTAACTCCCCCGTGCGTCCAGCGGCACCCGCAGAGGGAATCAAAGTACTTGAGACGCCGGTACCTGGGGTGGTGCCGTTGCCTGTAGGTGTCGGGTAAGGCGTGATCGAGGCCGTGCCGTTTCCTCCACCAGAGGTAGTCGTGGGCTGGCATAACCGCTCAGGCGAGCTAGCGATGGAGTGGATGTAGCTAGTTATGGAAGCAGCCGCAGCTCCCGTGGTGATGCACTTAGTGACGATGGCGTCATATGAGGAGATCTCAACACTGGCGAATTTAAGGTGCGCAAGGCCCCAGCTTTGGAAGTCGCCCAATACCGACGAAGGCAGTGAAGCGACGAGGTTGCATACTTGCTCCACGTATATGTCAGGGTTCGATAGAAGAATGTCCGCATCCGGAGCACCCTGAGATTGGTTTGTTCCCGCTTCAGTACTCAGGAATGGTGAGAGCGAAGGAGGAGGCGTAGGAGCAGCATCTCGAAGCTCACCACGGGAGCTAGCACAGCCTGGATCGGGAAACTCCTGCGCTATGGACGCGCTCACAAGAGCTGATAGGGAGGCGATGACCTTGGTATAGTGCATGATTCTTGTTGGCTTAAGTGGTTTCGGGATTATAGAGTCAGTTTTTGGCAGTTGAGGATAGACGACTTGCGAAGGAGTGTGGTTCGGATTGAAGTATATGTAGGTCTAAGGTACATGATTCAATATCCGCAGAAACTCGTATTCACAGGGAAGCTGAATTGCGGACAAATGCCGAGAGTATCAAATAGATACGATATATCTTACAAGGATAACACTCCAGGTTCTGCGGTTTAGGGGACCCACGAGATCACCAGCTGCGCCACCTAAGCTTAGATTCGATGTTATATATTCGAAACCCTCCCACTAGTAGTACGCGGACGTTGCTCTCGACAGTAGCACAGTCTGTCCCGGGGTCCCCTGACGTCGCAAAAGCTATTGTAGACTTAAACAACATCTCGTCATTCCCAGACTATAGTCATTGGGGCTTCTGGCCAAGGCGGGGAATGGAAAAGATCGCCACGCCAAGTACCATCGCAACTGGGATTGGTCGTAAATGAGAGGGCTCCTCCATCGACGACTAAAACGGTCTAGACTTGGTCGGGATGTTGACGGTTTCGTTTTCTTTTACAACTCGTATTGGCTGAGTCAGAGGTCACAATAATGAAAGAGGCCGCCGGGAGTTTAATAGTGATTGCGACTTGGTCTTGTTCAAGATCTGGTTAATAACTACGCAAGGAGGAACATCGTGTTATTCCCGGACTGAGGAAAAGTGGAAAAGAGGGAAAGTGAGGGCTAATACTGAAAAACTGACTTATGTTGAAATAAGGGAGATTAGTACACTCCACTTCTTTATATATATGTATTACTAGATCCCCTGGAGCCCTTTGAGCTCCTACTCTTCTTTTTCTTTATTTTAAATATATATACTGCTTAACTACTTATATATATATGTTTTTACTTTTTTTAATAAGTTATAAGCTTAGAATAGCTTACTTGTATTATTTTTAATTAAAATGTTATTATATTATTGTATGCTTTTTTACGAGCTATTTTTTCCGAATTAACAACTATTTGTTTAATACTTTAAAATGCTAAAAATTTAGTATTTTAAAACATTTTATTAAAAAATATTTAATTAAAACATTAAATAAAATTTTTTTTAATAAATTAAAGTTTTTTATTGTTAAAAATACTTGTATAAAACAAGCAAACAAAACTTTTTTTTGTTATATGTTTAATAAAAACATTAAATAAAATAGTTTTAAATTTTTTTTTATTTTTTTTAAAAATAATTTATTAAAACGTTAAAATATATGCTTAGTTATATATTAACTATATAGGTTTAATATTAGCTATAGCGCTAAACTTAATTAAAAAAAGTTTTTTTTTTTTTTTTATATTTTTTAAGTAATTAACTTTTTATTTTTAAAGATTTTTTTTTTTTTTGCTTTTATTTGCTATTAATAAAGTTGTTAATAATATTTTTAAATATTAAGAAATATTTTTTTAAAAAAAAGCTTTTTTTTTGTTTATTTTTTACTAAATTTTTTAACAAAAATAATTTTTTTTATTTTGTTATTAAGTTAAATTTTTTATTATTATTATTATTTACGTAAAATATTAATAGTAATTACTTTTTTATATATATAAAACTATTATATAATTTATTATTTAGTTTATAACTTATATTTTTTTTTCCGTTTTTATTAAACAATTTAAACTTATTTAGTTTTAAAGTTATTATTTTTTAAAAAAACTTTTTTAGTTATACTAATTTTTTTTTATTTAAAGTAATACTTTAATTGTTTTTTATTAGCTTATTTAATTAAATATTAAGCTTTTTACGTTATTTAATTAGTTAATAAAAAACTGCTTTAGTTTTTATTTTTAACTTAAATATTATAGCTGCTGCTATTAAATTATATTTAAAAATATTTTAGCAAATAAAGCAAAATAGCTATAAAAATTAAAGCTTATAGCTTAAAAACTATTATTAAAATAAAGTTTTTTAAAAATTATATTAAGTTTATTAAAAAAGTGTTCGATTATTTGTTAATATAAAAGTATAAAAAACTTTTACTCGGAAAGTTTTAAGCTAAATTTTTAGTATAATATATAAACAAAAGTAAAAACGATTATAACGTTAAAGTTAAGCTTTAAAAAAAAAACAAAATAAAGCTTGTACTATAATTAAAAGCTGTTTTAGTTTTAATATTTATAATATAATAATATATAGCTTTATTATTTTGTTTAATACTATTAAACTTATTTAAATTAAGCTTATATAAAGCTTTAAGCTTAAAAGTTAAGCTACTTTTTAATTTTTAATATAAAAGTAAAATAATGTTTATTTAAACATTTATAATAAAAGTATAATTAAGCTAGCTATAAAACTTTATATAATTTAAAACAAACTAATAAAGTTAAATAAAAAAAATTATAATTTATAACTTAATATTTATTAACAAGTTTTTTATTTTGTTTAGTTTTACTTTTAAAATATTTTTTACTTTTTTTTTTAATAAAAATAATGTTATTTTTAAACGAAATAAAAACAACATTATTATTAAAAAAGCAATATTTTTTAATAATGTTATTTTAGCTATTTAACGTAAATAATATTATATAAAAGTTAAAAAAAAAGTTAAAGTTAATTTATTAATAGTTTTTAATAAAAGCTTTAAGTTTTATTATTATAGCAAAAATTTTTTTTTTTTTAAATGTTTTATAAAGTTTTCGCATTTAGCTTTAAACAAATATTTTAAAAAAAAAAAATTTAAAAAAAAAAAGCGCAATAAGCTTAAAAAATTAAAAAATAATATAAAAAAAAAGTTTAATAGCTTTAATATATTATTTATTGTTATAAATAGTTTAAAAACTAAAAATTATAAAAGTTTTAATTTTAGTTTTATTAACTTTAATTTTATAGCTAATGTTTTTATTTTTAAACTTATTTTTTTTAAACTAAGTTTTTTTATAAACATGTTTAAAACTAATATAAAAGCTAAAACTACTTTATTATTTAATTTGCTAGCTTTTTTTTAAAACGTTTTAAAAAAATCTTAAATAGCTAATATTTTATAAAAGTTTAGTTTAATAAACTTTAACAATTTTTTTAGCAAAAATATAGCTAAAAAACTAAAAACTATATTTATAATAAACTTTAAATATAATTAGTACTTTTTTTATAATTATAAAAAGTTTTTTAGTATAAAAAAATATATTAAACTAAAAACTATAAAAAAAAAAAAAATAGTAATACTAAAAAAAATTAGCAATAATATTTTTATTTTTATAATTAATAACTAAAAAAAGCAAATAATATTTTATAACGTTGTTTATTGTTTTAAAAACAAAGTTAACTTTATTTTAGTTTTTTAACTTTTTTAAAAAAAAGCTAAATTTTTTTTTTAATAAAATAAAGCTTTTAGTGCTAAAAAAAAAACTGTTTTTTAATTGTTTAAACTATTAGCAAACTATATTTAGTTAATACTTTTAACAATAATATTAATATTATAGCTTTTAATATTAGTTTTTATGTTTATTTTTTTTTTAATTTTAGCATGCAAGTTTAACATAAACAACTTAATTATTTAAGCAATTAAAGCTTATAATATTTAATAAATTGTTTAACAAAAATTTTATTTATTTAAAAATATTATTTTTATAAAACATATATTAAAAAACGAATAAAAAAAACTTTTTATAAAAAAAAGCTATAAAAAAGTATATAAAAGTTAAAATTATTATATATAAATTTTGCTAACATGTTAACTTAAATAAACAAAGTTATAAAATATAACTAATTTATTTAATAAGCTATTATTTATAATAACTTTATTAAAATAATTTAAACATTTTTTATAAAATTAATGTTTAAGTTTTTTAAAATGTTTTAAACTTTTTTTAATTAAAAAAAACAACTAAAATAACGCTATTATATTATTATTTTAAATTAAAGCTTAACGTTTACTAGTAATACTTATAAAAATTTATATTATAACTAAAAAACTGCTTTATTTTTTTTAGTTATAAACTAATATTAATAAAATAATGTTATTAAAAAAGCTATAAAAGTTTTAAAAAATATTGTTTAATAATTATTTATTATAACTATTAAAAAAAGGTTAATATTAAATATTAGCTTATATTAATATATATAACTGTTTATTTAAAGAACTTTTATTTAGTTATTTAATTAAAAAATTAAACATTATATAAAATATAGTATAATATGCTATTAAATTTAACATATTTTAAAACAGTTAAAACTAATAGCTTTTATTTTTTAAAAAGTAAAGCTTTAATTTTTAATAAAAAAACAAAGTTTTATATTATGCTAAAATACTAAAAAGAAAATATTATAAACTATATTATTTTTTTAAATTTTAGTAAAATAATTTATATTAATAACGTTTACTTTAAAAAATAATATATATATACTGTTAAGTAGCTAAAAGTATAATATTGTACGTAAACAAAACGTATAAGATAAATAACTCGTGTATTAATTCTATTTTTTACTAAAAGGAAAAGTAAAGCTTTTGTACGCAGGATTTTTTGCTTAAGCAAAGAATTTTGCGTACGCGTACCGCTTACTTAATTAAGCTAACAGGTTATTTAAGCAGTTATACGAAAAGTTTTATATGCAGTTAACATTAATGTTTTAATACTAGCTTTTTTTTTTTTAACTATAATACTTTTTTGTACGACTGCTTTATAAACAAAACTTAAAAAACTTTAAACGTAAAAAAAGTATAAGCTATAGCGTACAGCTATTTTATAGCTAACATAATTGCTTAATAGCATGTTAAATTGCTAATTTTAAATAGCTTTTTTAACTTGTTTATTGTACGTATGTTATATAACTGCGTGTTAAAAAAATAGTTCGTGCGTAAAAAAAATAAAGAAAAAATAAGCTATAATTACTTTTAGTTCTAGCTTGTTAAAAATATATATTATTAAAAGAAAAGTGTAAAATTTGCTGCTTTTATACATAAATAAAATCTTTTTGTGCAGTTTTTTCTTTTTTTTTTTTTTTTTTTTTTTTTTCGAACGCGTGCGCATATACATATATATATACACATATATATATATACATATATATATATATACACCGTATATATACTTTTAGCTATAATTTTAAAGTTATGTTAACTTTAAAATAATAGCTTGCGCAATAACAATAATAATAATAATAACAGTAATAACAGCAGCAGCAGTAGCAGCATTAGCAACAGTAGTATTACTACTACTACTATTATTATTATTACTATTATTATTGTATATAAAATTTTTTAGCTGCTATAAAAGTTGTATTAATAACAGCTAAAGCAGCGTTATTAACAACAATAGCAGCATAGCTGCTGTTGTTTTTGCTGCACTTTTTGCTTGCTTGCGTTTTATGCTTGCTTTGCTCGGCAGAGTTGTTTAGTTTAGCAACTTTTTTTGTACGATTAATAATAGCGCTATAAAAGTGTACTATTTTTTTACGGGAATTTTAGCTTGTTAAGCTTTTATGCAGTTTTTTTACATAAACGTATATATATTTTTGTTTTTTTTTTTTGTGCAAACATTGTTTAATATATTATGTTTGCTTGTTAATTTATTTTGTTATATAATAGTAAAAAAAAAACATTATTACTACTGCTTTTTTTTATAACATTATTTTTAAAGTGTTGTTTAACAACAATTTTGCTAATGTTTAAGCTAAGCTTATTTGCTGCAAAAGTTATTTTTAAGCTGTTTTAGTTTAAAATTATAATAGTTTTATAGCTAGTTCGTGCTAAAACAGTTTATATAACAGCTGCTACAACTATAGTAATATGCTTTTTAAAGCTTGTTGTTAAGTTTTTAGTTTTTAAAGTAGCATATATAATGCATGCGTTTAACGCTTATATAAAGCTTGTTGTTTTGTTTATAGTTAAGTTTTTGTAAAAAAAAGGGAAAGAAGTAGTTTTTGCGTAAGTTTTTTAGGGTAGTTTTTGTTCGAGCTTTTCGGAGTAGTTTTTTAGCTAAGCTTTTTAAAATAGTTTTTTTTGTTTAAGCTTTTCGGGGTATAAATATAAGTTTTTATAAGTTTTTTACTTTTTTTGTTTTTTTTTATGCTTATATATAACATTTGCTTTTATACAATTCTAAGTTATTATATAAAATGCTTTAAGCTATTATACAAAATACTTTAAACTATTGTATAAAATACTTTAAGCTATTATACAAAATATTTTAAGCTATTATATAAAATATTTTAAGCTATTATACAAAATACTTTAAACTATTGTACAAAATACTTTAAGCAATTATATATAACTTTTTACGGTTTTTTAACAAGTGTTTTAACTTATACGAGCAGCTTGTTAATAAAAACTAAAGTTTTTAGCGCTTAGTTTAAAATATACTTAATAAATATATTTGCTAAATTGTTTTTGCTATTAATTTATTATATTTTAAAAATTTCCTTTTTTTTGTACAATTTTCAAAAAAATATAATATTAATTATTAGTTTTTTTTCTTGCGTTATTTTTAGCTTAATTAAACAGTTATATAATAATTTTAAGTTTAAGCATAATATAATAAGTATAAAAAGTAAGTTTAATACTTTTATAATTTTTTAAAAAGTTATATAAAAAGCAATTATACTATTAAATTTATTAACTATATTATATAGCTTGCTAACTAAAACGTTTTATATAATACGTTTATATTTGTTTAAATTTTAGTATATAATATTGCTTTTAATTTTAAAGTTTAAGTTTATTAAGTTTTTTATATAAGTTTTAATTACAAGTATAATAACGAAGCTAAGCTAAAAAGTTATGTTTATATTATTTGCAAAAAAGCTGTTTGTAAAAATAAACAGCTTTATATAACAAAAATTAAATAAAATAAATATAAGCTTTTTAGTTAAGTTGTTTTTTTGCTATATAATTTGCTTGTTTAATGTTTTAATGTTGTACAATTATAGCTTAATTATTTAAGCTGCTATAGTTAAGTTATATATAGCTTTTAGTTAATATATGCTACTAATATATATATTGTAAGCTTATTAAAAAACATAAGCTTAAGCAAAACTTTTTATACAAAAGTTAATTTTAGCTAAATTTTTAGCTTAACTTTTTTAAGTTATAATAATTTTGCTTTTATATAAAAAAATCTTTTTATTATTAAACTTAATT